>CAJGYO010000008.1:69669347-69858571 GCA_904845875.1 Miscanthus lutarioriparius
TGCCAAATGCAATGCTTAACACTAGGGTGTTACAGCCCCTTCCCCTTATAGAAATCTCGTCCCGAGATTTGAAAGACTTACCATTCTTCATAAAAAGCGGGATAAACCTCACGTAAATAATCCTCTCGTTCTCAAGTGGCATCTTGTTCACTGTGGTTATTCCAGACCACCTTGTAGAACTTAATGACCTTGCTCTGAGTTACTCTTTCCATTTCTTCTAACACTCGGATTAGTTTCTCTTCATAAGTCAAATCCGATTGGAGCTTAATGTTGGTGGGTGCAATAGCTTCGTTCGGTATGCGAAGACATCTTTTTAACTGAGAAACATGGAAGACATTGAATATAACACTCATCTCTGGGGGAAGTTGTAACTTGTAGGTGACATTTCCCTTCCTTTTCAATAATCTGGTATGGCCCTACATATCTAGGCGCAAGTTTCCTTTTTACTCCAAATCTCTACACTCCCTTCATGGGCGAAACTTTTAAGTACACATAATCTCCCACTTCAAAGGTTAATGGTCTTATTCTCTTATCAGCATAACTCTTTTGTCTGGACTGAGCTGCTTTCATATTCTATTGGATAATGTGTACTTGCTCTTTAGATTCGGTGACAAAGTCAATGCCAAAAATATCTTCTTTCACCGGGCTCAATCCAATTCAAGGGAGTTCTATATTTCTGGTAGTACAAGGCTTTAAAAGGAGCCATCTTGATGCTCTCTTGATAATTGTTGTTATAGGAGAACTCGGCTAAAGGTAGACATTTTTCCATGAACCCTTGAAAGATATAACACAAGCTCTCAACATATCTTTCAAGATTTGGTTCACTCGCTCGATTTATCCCAAGTTTGTGGATGGTATGCTAAACTTCTAATTAGTTTAGTTCCCAAAGCCTGGTGCAAGTGCTCCAAAAAATGACCCATAAACTGTGGTCCCCGATCTAAGATTATGGTCCGTGGTACTCCATGTAGTCTCACAACCTAAGAAACATACAGCTCAGCGTACCTCCTAGCGTGATACCTTGTGTTAACCGGTACAAAATGTGCTGACTTGGTAAGGTGATCTAAAATGACCCATATAGAATCGTGACCTTGTTGTGTCAGCGGGAGGCATGTAATAAAGTCCATACTTATTTCCTCCTATTTCCAGCCTGGAATAGGCAATGGCTGAAGTAATCCAATAGATTTTAAATGAATGGCCTTTGTAACACACTAGGTGTTAGGCTTGCACTTTTGTACTTGCATTACATGGGCCTAAGCATCATTCATTCATATATGAGCATAAGCATATGGAGTTCATCTCAATCACCTTACTTTTGTACATGTGATGATAGCTATATGCATGTATATACTTGCCATTATGTGTGACCAATGTATGAAATGCTTGTGGGACCTTAGGGGTACCTTAAACATGTTTAGAATGTCACATGGAACAAATTTGGTATTCATGACTTGGACTAATTTGGCCTCTAAGTCATGGTTATAGTGTAAGTTACCATTTTCAAGTTGTATGTTTGATCTAAGTTGAACTATAGCATAGAGTGTTTGTATGGTAGTGCATCCTTAAGCAAAGTTGTAGTATTTGACTAGAGTAACAACTTTTATTTTTGGCTCAAGAGCTAATTCAGTGCCTAACATGGTCAAATAGGGCTCACAAGAATCAACAAAATACCATTTTCAAACTTAGAAATTTCGCTAAGTGTTAATTGTGATTTCAGTTTCAAGTGACCTACTTTGAAGCTTTGCAATTTGAAAACCATGACGAATTAGATGTTACTCCCTAAAGCAAAGTTGGAGTTTACATGTAGCTCTACAACTTTTAGTAATGGAATTTTTGCTAACTTGCCACGGATTAGGAGTACTAATGGCTTGAACTTGCGCTGTCAGATGGCCTGATGGCCGGGTTGAACCGGGTGCCACGCGCCGTCAGTGGCCGACCGCCCCAGGCTACGGCCGCCATGTGGTGGCCATATGCCGGCGATGGCCGGGCTGGTCGAGCCAGCGCACGGGCAAGAGGGCCGTGTCCGTGCTGCTCCACTCCCACTCGCGTACTCCTTCTCTCTCGCCCATGCACGCAGAGCCAGTAGCAGCACCACCATCGCCATCACTGTCGTGAGCCTCGCCGGGCTCGAGCGCAGCCGTCACCGCTCCATTTCCAAATTTCTCGTGCTAATAACCTCGCCTTGCTCCGCTCTACCACCTTGAACCACCATTTTGACAGCTCGAGCCCAGGTGAGGCTATATTCCGAGTCGCTGTGGCCAGCCACAACACGTGCACCTCCGCTCCTTCTCCCCCTCCTTTGGTATTTACCATAGGTCCTAGGATCTAAATCCGTCATCCCTTTTAGACGCTACTGCTGGGTTGCGCCGGAATGCACCGCCGCTGCCGCCATGGCCGCCATGACACTCAAGCTCGCCGTTGCCAAGCTGGCCTATCGCCTCCCTCCTCTCTCACGCACCTTAGGATGAGTAACCATAGATCTAGCAGGTGGCATGATGGAGACCAGCCTCTCGTCGCCATCTAGCTAGAACACCGAGAGCATCACCGTGCTCTGTGTGCCGCCGCAGTGGCATGCACGCGGTCGGAGGTCGCCACCGCCTCACCGAAACCCTAACAACCCTAGCTAGCTTTTTTAGGTTACTATGAAGTCGTGTTGCACCTTGTCTGAGCACACCATGGCTGGAGAGCACCGATGTACCACCGTGCTGCCTCCACTGTCCACCATTGCCGCCGGCAAGGGTGCTCCAGTGCACCACCGGTCCAACGAGGGGCAGCACTAAGTGCGGGGGAGTACGGGGAGTGCAACCATGACGACACTACCGCCAGAGACCTCACCATCAGTGAGCTATCTCCGATCAAATGCCGTCCTCTATTCTGGTTCACTGATGGGTGGGTCCCATTGACCGTGGGTCCCATCTGTCAGTCTGTGTGTTTGCTTTGAATTTCTTATTTTTTTCACAGATTTGAATACCAACTTCAAAAATTCATATCTAGAGCTAGGAGTGTCCAAATGGAGTGAACAAAAATTTGTTGGATTCTTCATGAAGTGTACTATTTGATAAAAATATGAAATGCACTGTTTCTAGTATTTTCTGGGAGAATAAAATGGAGCTAGATAAATGCTTTTTAAATGCTTTCAATCTTGTAAAATGCATAACTTGAGCTAGGAAAGTGATAAAAATGTGATTCCAATTCTGCTGATCTTGTGTTGACATGCTCTAGCTAAGAAAAATACTAAAACTATAGTAAGCATGCTTGGAATATGGTCTTCCTATTTAATCTTAAATAATTGCTAGTTTCTAGTGAAAATAAATGAGGTAAAAATACATAACTAATGATCATGCAAATTTTTACATAGTGTTATGATACTAGGATGCATGTAAGAAACATATAAAATCTATTGTTTGACACTTTTCACTCGGTTAAACTATTTTTGCTAAAATAAGCCTTTGCAACTTGTCTTTTTTATAGAGATGGCTATATTTATCCAAATAGAATGAAATTTGTACAGTAGACTTCTGGGAGCATAAGTAGGCTACTTTAATTTTATTAGAATTTATGGTGCACCTTTGATATATTTTCCTTATTTCACCTTAGTGTCTAAATAAATTAATAAATGCATTTAAATAATTTACTTGGGCTTGACCATCATGTTTTCTAGAGTGTATATGATGCCTATGAACTGTTGGTACTATTGGTTGTGCCCAAATTTGATTGCTTGTATGCAGTGAATTATTAATTGCTATATAATTCAATTTTAGTGACTGTTTTGACCGTTTCGGTTGTGAAGTAAATTGCATGGGTAAAATGATATTTGCTGTGAATATTGTCAATAACAAAGTTGTAGATAACTTACTTATATTGCTCGTGACAAATTTAATGGAAATAGGCTAAATGGTTTGAGAGTTATAGCTGTTAGAAGTTGGTCTCTAGGAATGCTTATTCTCTGAAAATTTCTGGATAGACCTAGGAAGTTTACCTATTTTGACTAGGATAATGGTTGAATCACATTTTTGTGATTAAATGAAAGTTGTAAGAAGTTTTGTAAGTTTTCTAGAAAGTCCAAGATCATAATATTTGGTTGAGTAAAACTCCGGATTTAACCAAATTACATATCTATTGTTTACAGTAGAAAATGACTAAGTCAATTGTAGTTGTTTGTCTTATGTGATGCTTGTGTAGATGCTTAGGCTAATTGAGATTAGTTGTTAGCTGCAGGTTCTAGGCTTCTTACTGATGATGAACAACTTTACCTTAGATTGCTAGAACTTGGTGAGTGTATGTTTCATGTATTATAGGAGAGATATGCACTTACTTAGTAAAAATCAACTAGAAGAAAGTTATACATCCACTTGGTCAACGAGTGTTAAACTTATCATACACCTTACGGATAACCATGCTCATGCATACACAATTTATCATATCATCTCATCTCTTATGCATTCATGGTACTCATTTGTGCATATGCATGCAATAGGTTCCCCAGAATGAGTGACGCTTCTCGAGTTCGAACTCAAGCATCAGGAGGAGGAGCAGGCAGCCTAGGAGCAGGAAGTTTAGACAGAAGGAGGAGTCAACATAGAAGATCTCCCTGAGTGTCCTAACCACCAACCCTCCTCGTTGTTGAAAGGCAAGCCTCAGAGCATTATAAGCCTCCTATGTTTTTATAAATATCACTTGCGTCCTTTATGTTTGATGCATTAGGTTATAAGAGTTGATTGGAACCACTTGCTGCATATATTATCCTTGTTCAAATAAATATATCTAAAAATCCTTGGTAGGTCTAGGATCGAATTGATGCTTAGCCTTGCTTAGTCCGGTAGAAGTCAGGTGATTTCTTGTCACCTGAAACATATAGGTAGACGACTGATCATGGTTGGCTATAATTGCTATCGTAGAAATAACCCTGTGTTGATGAATAAAAAGGAAACCGGGTGGGATTGTGATAGAGAAGCACAAGGCATGGAGGTCTTGGCACCTATTTATCCTCGTCTATGTCGGTTAAGGACCGATTCGCTGTACGTCCTCATGTCATGTTGAATGCATGCCTAGCACTTACTTGGCCGGATAAGTCATTTCGACCGCAAAGCTGAGTAGCTCAATTTAGGTCAGGCCCTGATAAGTGAAAGTATGCACACTAGAGGCAGTAAGGATGTGCGGAGAGCCAATGGCGTAAGTCCAAGGGCGGGTTCGAGTCTCGATCTTCCTAGCAGATTGGTAGAATCTCTGAGGGTGCGACGCTGATCGAACCTGTGAAGTTGGTTCCTGAGTTGTACCAAAGGTGACCCGATGCGACCCTAGCGGAGAAAGTATGGGTTTGTGTTAGGAATAATTCCCTAGCTGGGTAGGAATCGATTCGAATCACCGTCTCTCCTGGATAGTGAGAACTTGACTGAGCAGCGGCAACGTAGAGTAACTTAATGGAAACTTATTGGTTATGATGATGCTCAAATTATTATTATACCGGATATGGTTACTAATGCTTGTTAGCTTAATCAAGTGATTGCTCTAGTATAGGTGCTAATCTAGAGATGCTTAATTGAATAGGTATTCAAATTGATGCTAGAAGTACTAAATCTCCAAGTTATGTTACTTAAGCTTTTTATGCAAAATGTCAAGCTAACTCCACCGATAAAGTCTTGCATACTCCTTGGTGTCATATTATTTCTGGTTTATGATGGGTAAGTCTAGCTGAGTATATTCTCGTACTCAGGGTTTATTCCCTCTTGTTGCAGATGACATGATGTACCATGGGTACTATAAGAACTGCCTTCATCCTGCCGTGGATGAGGACTAAATCTTGGGGCATGGTACTCCTGAGTTATCCCCTCTGTTCTGCTTTTGCTGGAATGACCGTAGCACTGGCTTGTATTTGAACTAAGTGGGATGTTGATGTTAAACTGCTTTGCTTCTGCTATTTAAACTTGGTTTGTAATAACTATGTGAACTCTGATGTATGTGAGAAAATTGTGAACTGTGATGTAACATGTGACTGGTTATGTTGAATCATGTACGATCTTAGTTTGTATGTTGGTTTGTTTGAGATCCATCATGATTTCACCGGACTACCAGGTTTATATGGGCTCAAGTATGACGGTTTGATCTCTTCGGCGATTGCTATTGTACTTGTGCTCTTATAAATTGGACGGTTCTGTTACAGTCTTGACTCTACTGCAATTATCACACCTAGCGACATAGGCGGCGATTTCCTTCTTCATCTTGGTCCACCAAAACTGGGTTTTCAAATCTTGATACATTTTGCTACTACCCGGATGGATGGACAACTTGGACGAGTAAGCTTCATCTAGAATTTGATTTCTATGTTCATGGTCTTTTGGTACAACTAGTCGGTCCTCGAACCATAGCACACCTCTTTTATCTAACCTAAAATGCTTGGTTTCCTGTTCTTTCATCTTTCACTTGATGTGGAAGACACCTACATCTATCTTCTGTAGTTCGATGATTTTGCTCTTAAGTGAACAATTAACGGTGATATTGTGCAGCACAACAGGATGTAACAAATTAAATCCATCTTGAAACAAGGCTTCTAAGGTGTTATAATGAGATTTCCGACTAAGTGCATCTGCTACAACATTAGCTTTTCCTGGATGGTAGTGCACTTCCAAATTATAGTCCTTGATCAGCTCTAGCCACCTACAATGTCTCATGTCCAGCTCAGGTCGAGTGAAGATATACTTGAGACTTTTGTGATTAGTGTATATGTGACATATGTTTCCCAGCAAGTAATGTCTCCATATCTTCAAAGCGTGGACAACTGCGGCAAGCTCCAAATCATGTGTAGGATAGTTGACTTCATGCTTTCGCAATTGTCGGGAAATGTAGGCAATAACTCTTCCTTCTTGCATGAGCACACACCCCAAACCTATACCTGATGCATCACAAAACACATCGAAAGGCTTCTCAATGTCGGGTTGTGCTAAAACAGGAGCTATAGTTAATAAGGTCCGTAAGGTGTGAAAAGCGGCTTCACACTCTAGAGTCCAATTAAACTTTTCATCCTTCTGGAGTAGTCTGATCATGGGCTTAGCTATCTTAGAAAAATCTAGAATGAAACGACGATAGTAGCCTGCTAACCCTAGAAAACTCTGAACTTTATGAACAGAAGTCGTGGCCTTCCAATCCATGACCTCTTGTACTTTAGATGGGTCTACAGAAATTCCATCTTTAGATAAGATGTGACCTAAGAAGGGTACTTTCTTCAACCAGAATTCACATTTGCTGAACTTGGCATATAACTTATGCTCCCTCAATCTGGACAAAACAACTCTCAAATGCTCTGCCTCATTCTCCGAGTAAATCAAGCTATCATTGATAAACACGAGCACGAACTTGTCGAGCTCGGGCATGAATACCGAATTCATCAAATACATGAAGTAGGAAGGAGCATTTGTCAGTCCAAAAGATATGACCAAATACTCGTACAAGCCATACCTAGTGGAGAAAGCTGTTTTAGATATATCCTCTAGCCTGAACTTAATCTGATGGTAGCCGAACCTCAAGCCAATCTTAGAGAATACCTTTGCTTTTGCTAGTTGATCGAACAAGATATCGATGTGAGGCAAAGGATACTTATTCTTAATGGTCACAACATTAAGTGGCCTATAATCCACACACATTCTCAAGGACTTGTCCCTCTTTTTTTACAAATAAAGCTAGACATCCCCATGGAGACAAACTAGGTCGAATGAGACCTTTGTCCAAAAGTTCTTGTAGCTGAATTTTAAGTTCAGCTAACTCATTTGGTGGCATCCTATAGGGTCTTCTTGAGATAGGTGCCATACCTGGCACTAACTCAATCTTAAATTTCACATCCCTATCAGGCAATAAACCCAGCAATTCATCTGGAAATACATCAAGAAATTCGCAAACCACTGGAATATCACAGAGGATAGTGGCTTGCATAGCACAAGATAAGTTTTGGAGATCAAAACTTCTAGGAAGTGGCACTAGAAAAGCACCCTCCCCCTTAGGTTCCCTCAACATGATTGTTCGAGTGGATGTGTCAATGAGAACTCCATGGTCACTCATCCAACTCATGCCTAAGATCACATCTATGGCTAATCCGGGCAATACTATCAGATCCATTGTGTACTCCTTCTCTTGTATTGAGATGAGCACATCGCTGAACTTATACTATAACCACCCTTGTTTAGCTCAATTATTTTCTGATCATACTTAGATGCAAATGCTTGGCTCATAAATGAATGAGAAGCTCCAGAATCAAATAAAACAATGGCGGGATGTTTGTAAACAAGAAACATATCGGCGGTGACAACTTCTCCCATAGGGATTTCTTCCACAGCTGTATAATGCACGTATCCAGGATGTGCTTTAGGATTTGCCTATTTCTGATTACCCTAGTTTTGATTGCTATTCTTCTTGGGATGGGGACACTCCTTGGACCAATGGCCCAACTGATTGTAGTTGAAGCATGGCTGGTTGTTCCTTGGTCCTGCTGAGCTTCCTTGGCCTACGTTGCCCTTAGGTATGGCAATGGTGAATGCCCTGCGAAATGTCTTCTGAGGGCGATTGGCTTGAGCTTTTGGCTAAGGAGGCCTATACTTAGGCGTTGGTGGACAAAATTGTGGCTTGGCCACCATTGGAGCTCTGGACTGAGATGATCCTAAGGCACCTGCCTCAGCTGCTCTTTTGTGGCCCTTTGCTGCTGCGTGCAAGTTGTTCTGGTTCTCCTAGGTTAAGGCATCACTGACAAACTCATTATATGTGGTACACCTTGAGTTGGCAATAGTCTTCATTAGCTTAGTGCCAAGGCCTCTCTTAAAGCTTTCTATCTTCTTTTCCTCCGTATCGATGAACCCTGGGGCATATTGGGACATATTGTTGAAGGCATGCATGTACTCAGTAAGGGTCTTGTTCCCTTGTGTGAGTCTCATGAACTTGGCTGATTTCATATGCATTAGCCCTAAGGGAATGTAATGTCCCCTAAAGGCTAACTTGAGCTATTCCCATGTGACCTGTGCATTGGCAGGTAGAGAGGACAGGAAATGGGTCCACCATATCCCTGCTGGTCCCTATAGTTGATGAGACACATACTTGGCCTTCTGATGCTCAGTAACCCTCAACAGGCGAAACTTTTGCTCGATCATGTTTAGCCATTCATCCGCCTAGAGCGGTTCTTCAGCCTCTTTAAAGATATGAGGCTTGGTGTCTTGGAAATCTTTGAATGAGCTATATTGATTCAGTTTAGGCCCTTGATGTTGCTGATGGGCATGAACGGTGTTCTATGCAATGAGGCACAGTGTTTCCTCCATGGCTCTCTAATTACCTAGGAACTATGCAAAGAACTCATTCGCAGAAGGTGATGGCGGTGGTGGTAAATCACCATCATTACCACCTTGGCTGGTGCCTGCCCTAGCGCAAGTGCGAGTCATCTATAAAATGGCAACAATAAGTGATTATTGATTGATGTCAAGAGATTGCAGATGAATTGTGTAATCATGCCAAACTAAAATTAATGGAGAGAATCTTAAATTCATACAATAAAACAGAGGCATAATAATTCATTCTCGTAACATGACATCACCAATTTGATCACTTATCGTACTCGCAACGCATTAACTTGCATGCCATATTTCACCAGTAAAACAAAACTAGAATTCCATCAAAGTTCAACCCATCACAGATTAACATGCAAATTACCAATATTACACCGAAGTTACGTCACGAGTACTAAAGTTCAAACTACAAGTTCATTACATAAATAGCAGGGATACAACTAGCGCTTCAAACTAGTCACTAAATGGCTCTATTCTTTAGCGTGCTCGCTGTCGAGGTCAGAGATATCATCATCCTCATCCTCTAGATCCACTTCTTCTTCTTCCCAACCGTCATCTTCAACAAACATTTCTGGATCTTCTTCTTCCTCATCAAGGAGCGGGTGCAGTTGGTTGTTTAGATAATGCACCTCATGTTGAAGATCAACCACCATGTTCTATGTATGTGTAAGCTGCTGACACAAGTCCCTTTTGACTCGGTCCTATTGCGCGGCTAAGGCTTCAGCATTGTTTCATGCTGCTTTTGCTAGGGCTGCACGGTTGTTTGCTTGGATCCACTGGCGCGTAGCTGTGAGTGCTTCGTCATGAGCAGCCTCCAGCTACTCCTGGAGTCCTGCTAGCACTGCCTGATCATCAACTCTTACCTCTTGGGCAGCTGCTCTCTACTGATCAACTTGCTCCATCTGAGTGTGGAGATTTTCCAATGCTACATATGCCTGATCAATTTCCCATCGAGCCTCACTTGCTGCCTTTTTGTGCTTGCGCACATGCTTCCTCAGCTTACACTGTGTAGCTTTGGCTCTCATGAGCCTATCCATGCAAGTGGTATAGGACTCCTGCTAGAAGTCTTGGGTATCCTGATGAGTATAGAACATCTTCATCATGGCAAATATTGCACTCATAGCGGGACTAGAACTATCTGCCCGCTCATCCCAGTCTCGGATCAACGCATTGCGGTTGTGCTGTGCCCAGACTATTGTGGATGGATCCACCCATGGAAAAGTACCAGTGGCACTGTCGATAAGCTCATCCCCGTGCTGCTGACATATCTGACTCAGCACCTCAAAAGCCACTACTTGGGCAGCTTCCCAAGGAGTTTTTCCTTCAGATTCTGTCTTCCACTCCTGCCACTGGGGTGCTTGGGTACGAGCTGGTATGATTAGTTGCACCTCATACCATGGCTGTCCTTCTAGGTATACCTCATTCTAGGAATAGAGAGGCGGTTTGGTATACCCCACAAAATACAAGACCCTTCAAAGAAGGGCAGGGGTACCAAACATTTCTAGGAAAGTCTCACTCCCAGCTGATGCTGGCATCTGTTCCAACAAAATGGTGCAACTCTCGTGAGAACAACGTTATAATAGAAAAGAGTTACTTAACCGAATAAGAAACTTGTAAGGGGAGGAACAATGCAAGTATGTAATGAATGATTTATCATGATGCATGCACGTTCCGTACGTCCTCACAAACTTAGGAAAATTAAAACTTGTAAGGGGAGGAACAATGCTGCCATATGTGTTTTCTCGTATATACATAGCTAGTTGGGCTACATGTTTCACTGTTAGTGTACCTGCACAAGAATTTCGTTTCAACCCAACCCCACAAGTATATATGCATAAATAAAAATATCTGGGCTCTAGGTTGCAATCTAAATACTTCCATATATATATACCCATATATATACTTCCGTATCAAAGCTACTCGAAAGTAAATACGTCCTATATATACATATAAATATGCATATATAGCCATATCAAAGCTAACCTACAATTAAATACCTCCATATATATATGAGACATATATATACTTTAGTATCAAAGCTAACTCTCCCATTAGACCATACACTCACATCTTGCGGTCATGCCACTGTGATGATGAGTGGCATCTTACCTTGGGCGTAGAGGCATTTGATCCATACATTACCACTTAAGTGAGTGACATCCATACAATAGCACATCGTATGGACGACAAAAATAAAAAACCCCCAAGTTAGTACTTAATTAGCCACCTAAAATCCTTAACTAGGCATAAAGGAGTGATCACTGGCATACTCTAGATTCAAACTTTATTTTTAAACACCTATATATATAGCTATAAGTTGCTAAAAACTAGTTTTGAAAAACAAAAACCTTTGTTTTAAATACACATGTGGCAATTAATGTTGAATCTTACTCGATGCCAGCTTAGTAGCAGAACCATCCAATTTATAAGAGCACAAGTACAATGGTAGCCCGCAAGCGGTCACACTATCATACTTGAGCCCATATAAACCCGGTAGTCCGTCGAGTACCACGAAGGGTCTCGATTAACCATCAACATACAACCAAGATCGTACATGATTCAACATACATGTCACACATTACATAAAGTTCACAAATACAGTTTCATACATCAGAGTACGATTAAAAGTTATTACAAACCAAGTTTAGGTAAAATAGTAGCGAAGCAATTAAAGTTTGAAACCAACGTCTCCATCATTGTTCAAATACGGTGCTAGCTCATGATCACAATCCCACAAAAGCATAAGAGGGATTAACAAGAGATGCCTTGCCTAGGGCCCTACTCCTCATCCATGGCAGGACAGAAGCAGTTCTTAGAGTAGCCATGATACATCGTATTATCTGCAACAATGGGAAATAAACCCTGAGTACAAGAAGGTACTCAGCTAGACTTACCCATCATAAACCAAAAATAAAGTTACTCCAAGGATCATGCAAGGCTTTATAAGTGGAGCTAGCTTGACAATATTTTGCATAAAAAGCTTACCAATTCAAGTATACAGTTATAATTCAGTCATTAAGTTAATTATAGCTATTCATCTCTAGATTAGCTACTAACCTGTGTCAAACATGTGGTATATCATTTAGTAGCATATAGTAGTAACCATAGCCGGGGTAGTAATTCCATGTTCTTCATAACCATCATTCCATAATACACTTACTATGATGTTGGGGCTAGCCAAGTTTCTCACTGTCCGGGAGAGACGGTGATTTGAATCGATTTCAACTAGCTGGGAATTTATTCCTAACACAAACCTAGGTAGACCAGATCAATGGCCACCTTAGGTCACCTTTGGTACACTCAGGTACACATTTTGCGGGTTCGACCAGCATCGCACAATTAGGGACAACCAGCTGCCCGGACGATCAGGACTACCCTGCCCTTGGGCTCACGTCTGGCTCCCCGCACATCCTTACTACCATCCAAAGTGCACACTCTAATAGAACGGGGCCCGACCTAAGTTGAGCTACTCGGCTTCGCGGTCGAAACGAGTTATCCGGCCAGCTAAATGTGAGGCATGCGTGCAATCTCGACAAAGATGCCAACAACAATACGATCCTTAATCGGTACAGACAGAATCACATGGGTCAACCTACACATAGACTCCGCTCGGCCTCCAGTTACATTACCCCATGGTTCCATTCTATGATAGCAAATATAGCCAACCGTGCTTTGGTATCCACTTATATCTCACAGGTGACAGGAAATCACCCGACTTCTACCGATCTAAGCATGGCTAAGCATATATTTGATCCTAGACCTACACAGGGTTAAAGGTATATATCTAGACAAGTTAGTTCTATGCATCAAGTGTTCCCAACCAACTCGTACAACCTAATTCATTAAACATAAAAGACTTAAGTGATATTTTGTAAAACATGGGAGGCTTAAAATGCTCTGAGGCTTGTCTTTGAGAAAAGAAGTTGGCTTGTGGTCTGGGTAATCAAGTAAGTCTTCAAGAGTTTGCTGCTCTCCTTCTAGAGCTATGTCCTAAGGTGCCTCCTGTTGTTCCTCCGGCTCTTCTTCGAACTCCAACAGAGTTATCCCTTCGGACGATCCTATATGCATAAGCACGGATTAAGATATCATGGATGCATATATAATGACATGTATAATGTGATATGATGTAATGAATGCATCCTTATAAGTGTTCTCGGCAGCATTGCATTAAGATGATAACAAGTTACTGAGTAGGTGCATATCTCTTCTCTAGTAACTTAAACAAACACTTATGTAAATTATTTTCTAGACTACAAGACATCAACCACTTGTTTTGATCATAACTGGAGTTATACACATCAAAATAATATGGATGTGGACTTTCTAGAAAGCTTATGAAATTTCCTACAACTTTCTTTTAATCATCTTGATGTGATGTCTTGATTGTCTCCTCGGTATTCATTGATCGATCACTTGCCACGGCGGTATATCACTTCTACCCTTCTCCCTCATTACTTTGTATTCACCTTGTGTAGTGCTTATAGCTTGTGTAGCTCTTTAGTTGTAGTTATCTAGCTAGCTTTGTTCACCTAGTTGTAATTTAGCGACATAGCTCTTGTATGACATACTAGAGATCATAGAAATTAGAATTGGGTAGGTGGCTTGCAACCCCAAGTGTAATGCTAGGGCAAAATTTGCTTCGCCATCTTATTGACTAATCACTTGCTTTAGTGTTGTTGTAGAAATTTTTAATAGGCTATTCACCCCCCTCTAGCTATTAGGACCTTTCACCAGTCGGTCGAGGGAGAGAAGCCATAGGAGCCGCTGGTCGTGTCCGCCTCATCGGACCACCACGCTCCCCTATTGCCGCCGTGCCAAGGCAGTTCCAACCTACTCCGCACACCTTGCGTGACGAGGAGGGGCCGTTGAGCTTCACCACAAGCCTTCGAGTACCACGAAGGGTCTCGATTAACCATCAACATACAACCAAGATCGTACATGATTCAACATACATGTCACACATTACATAAAGTTCACAAATACAGTTCCATACATTAGAGTATGATTAAAAGTTATTACAAACCAAGTTTAGGATTAACAAGAGATTCCTTGCCCAGGGCCCTACTCCTCGTCCATGGCAGGACAGAAGCAGTTCTTACAGTAGCCATGATACATCGTATTATCTGCAACAATGGGAAATAAACCTTGAGTACAAGAAGGTATTCAGCTAGACTTACCCATCATAAACCAAAAATAAAGTTACTCCAAGGATCATGCAAGGCTTTATAAGTGGAGCTAGCTTGCCAACATTTTACATAAAAAGCTTACCAATTCAAGTTTACAGTTATAATTCAGTCATCAAGTTAATTATAGCTATTCATCTCTAGATTAGCAACTAACCTGTGTTAAACATGTGGTATATCATTTAGTAGCATATAGTAGTAACCATAGCCGGTGTAGTAATTCCATGTTCTTCATAACCATCATTCCATAATACACTTACTATGATGTTGGGGCTAGCCAAGTTTCTCACTGTCCGGGAGAGACGGTGATTTGAATCAATTTCAACTAGCTGGGAATTTATTCCTAACACAAACCTAGGCAGACCAGATCAATGGCCACCTTAGGTCACCTTTGATACACTCAGGTACACATTTTGCGGGTTCGACCAGCATCGCACAATTAGGGACAACCAGCTGCCCGAACGATCAGGACTACCCTACCCTTGGGCTCATGTCTGGCTCCTCGCACATCCTTACTACCATCCAAAGTGTGCACTCTAATAGAATGGGGCCTGGCCTGAGTTGAGCTACTTGGCTTCATGATCGAAACGAGTTATCCGGCTAGCTAAGTGAGAGGCATGCGTTCAATCTCGACAAAAATGCCAAGAACGATATGGTCCTTAATCGGCACAGACAGAATCACATGGGTCAACCTACACATAGACTCCGCTCGGCCTCCAGTTACATTACCCCATGGTTCCATTCTATGATAGTAAATATAGCCAACCGTGCTTCGGTATCCACCTATATCTCGTAGGTGATAGGAAATCACCCGAATTCTACCGGTCTAAGCATGGCTTTGCCTCCCTTTTCTCCCCCTGTTGGACTGACCAGCCGGGCCGATGCCGGCATGCTGTCGCCATGCGGTGCACGCGGCCTGGGTGCGGTCGGCCACGATGGCCAGCCGATTTGAATCGGTGAAGTCATTTCAGTCGACTAAAACCGCCATCTTTGCTCTCCTCTATCTCCTAATCTGTGGCAAATTTTTGAAGACTTTAGGAATACAAAGTGTAGAGCTACATGAGTACTATAACTTTGTTGTAATGATCATGGCATAATTTGAGCTAGTTTTCAAACTACAATGCTCCAAAGTGGGGGTACTCTGAAACTGTAAACCGGTTTAGGACTTAGCAAAATTTCCCAGTCTAGAAACAACATTTTATTGCTACTTGGGAGCTGTTTTAGACCATGTTAGGCACTGATTCAGCTCATGACCCTTAAATAAAGTTTGTTACTCATGACAAGAACTACAACTTTTATTTAGGTCACATAGTCATGCAAGCTCTTTAAACTACTATTCAACTTTAGTCAAACTAGTATCATGAAAATGGCATTTCAAATGAAACCAACACTTAAAAGCAAATTTGATCTATGTCATGAATATAAATATTGTTCCAAAAAATACATAAGTTAAAAACATTTCATATTTCATGTAAATAAAACATACATATTCCACGCTAAAAATTCAGTACATAAAATAAAATCTTACTACAAGACTAGCTTCAGCGAGATGCGGATGACCCTTCGTCGGGTCTTCTGCTAGGCTTGTAGTAAGGGCGCTTTTCCATGCGGTTCGTGGTCCACTTTGTTAATTAAAATATATATAGTTAGTTTCGATTGGTGATGGGAACTATGTAGTGACTTATAAAAAATTGAAAGAAGGTTGATCACAAAAAACATCATCACATAGAATTATTATTTCTTTAGTACCTTCTCCTTGCGTGCTTCCTTGTCGGCCCTATTGGCCATGTGGCACTTGTCCCTGTGAGCCTTTACCGCCTGATTGCCGCCGCAATCCCCAACTCCACCAAGCTCATGGTCGCGGGCCATGGCTTCGTTGCTCAGGATATACTTGACCAAAGCACTATGCTCTGGCCCAGAGATCCCCTCGCCTCTATGAGACTTCCCATTCGCGTGCTGCAGCAACTCGCAAAGACTCCATGATAGCACTTCCTTGCCATGGCAAAAAGGACACACAAAGGTGTCCTCGCCATGACCATAAAACTTGACGCCTCCATTAGAGAGGCCGAGTAGGATCTCACTCTCCTTCTCTTCGAATTCAGAATCGTCTCAATATGAGTTTTCGATCTTAGAGTCACTGTGGCCTGCCATGCTTATGTAGACAGTTGAAGAAAGAAAGAGAAAGATCAACTGCAAAATTTTGCAAGTTCAGAGTGGAGAGAAAGCAACACACCGCACCCCCTTCTTATACGAAGCAATGGTGATGATTCACATGGCAACGTCGACTTCCCTAGGCGCTTCTTTCTCGTCGATTCGCCTCATTGTGTACCCAACATGTCCATTGAACGACGACCATTCACTTGGCAACATTGAGTTTCCAAGGCGCGTATTTCACATCGCTTGGCCTAGCAGCGTACCCAAAGCGTTCAAAAACATTAGAAACCCAACCGCCACAATGGTCATCAATTAGGAGTGCGATTCACACGTAATAACACGTCGTACCCAACTGCGATGTTGTGGGCTATGCCATCGAGATTGCATCCAATGTCCAAGATCAAGTGGCACAGTGCACTGCGTGGCTGGATGATACTCTTTAAATTACCGAGAAACAAGTTTGTCATAATAACTCCTCCTCAATCAATCAAATTAAGTTTCACAAAAAAAACTCCTCAATCTGTGTACATCATGCCGCCGTGCCTCTCTAGCCATCTAGCTCACCGTACCTCCATCCACGCTGGTAATCATGGCGACGAGGTGGCACCCCACGCCACTGACGGTGCTCCCTGTCGAGGTGCAAATTGAGATTGCCGGCCACCTTGCTGCAAGCTCAGAGCGGCCCATAGATGACCTCTGTAGCCTACGGGTGATGTGCTCGTCCATGCGCGGCATCTGCGGTGACCCTGCCATCGGTTGGCGTGTGGCAGTGGGTCAGTGCAGACACGGGGCGAGGTCATCGAATGACCTCATCAACTACTTCGCCCTCCTTGCTAGACTGACCAAGTCAACAACCCGGAGGCTTGCTTGCTCACCAGGATACAAATCGTATTCACAAAAAACCACAGTCCTCGGCCATGCCTCGACTATCTTACCCGCGCTGCCAATGGCGGGCACAATGTGGTAGCCTATCTAGTTGCCATATTCCTCTATAGACATAATGGCGATGCCAGCGACGACAACACTATGAGGTAGTACATAAGACAGGTCGAGGGTGACAAAGAATCATGGGCGGCAATAGCGGGCGGTGGCGACAGACCAATGAGTAGGCGGCTAAGCAACAAGGGGTGTCGGTTGTGCCGCGAGGCGGCCATGAAAGTGATCCATGAAATGACGTGGTGGCACAACAAGTGGCCGCCTCCACCGCTGGCACAGGTATGCAGGCGATCTTCAGTGTGTAGGCAGCGACTACGACGTTCCAAAAGGATGGAAGAAAGGACTCTATTTTGTAGCGAGGACTGTAGGCTTTGCCATGAAATTATTTTGTTCGAAAAGGCAATTGTAATAGGAAACTAATTCACTCTTTACTTGCGAGAGTGAATTATTAGTTAGGTTTTGATTTTCTGTATAAGTGTTGTACTACAATACTCTTCAATATGAATGTTCTACTACAGTCTCCATAATTCAATATATAAGTGTTCTACTACGAATTAGTTAGGAAACTACTCCGTAAATCAATATAAGTGTTCTACTACAGTACTCTTCACGCTACTAACGCTGAATCAACGTTTGAAATAGCGATGGGAGCTATCACGCCATCAAGAATTGATGTCTAATTCCATATTCATCGCATAATAGAGTTCATTCGATCAAGTCTTGTGTCACATTTGTTGTGATGAATTAAATTAAAAGCCAAGCAGAAGATAGTACACGTGACCACGTCCCTCTATTAAAAGCCAAGTAGAGGAGCCATTGGTGTTGAAATGTTATTGTAACACCACCGTAACGCATGTGTGCACCAAATAAATAATTCAATTCGCAAATAAAACAAAGATGGCACACTAGTTTAGCTGAAATAATGACAACATCCATCGTTGAGGAAATTAACATGTCCATAGACAAGCAAGGTCCATTTAAAATGCGTGACAGAGAGATACATCAAATGTAGCTTTATTTACTACTCTGCTAATGATTCCAAGAACAAAGGAACATAAGGAAGATAGAATGGTCTGCAGTTGAACTCTGTTTTAATGCTACGTCTAACATGCCGAAAGACACGGGAAGAGATGACATGAACTCTTCTGTGGTCCATGTCATATGCGATGGTTGTTCCATCCTCCCCAGCAAAGTAAATCATATTCCATTCTGGGTGAACTGTAATCGATGTGTACTCGGCAACCCAATCCATGAAACCAAATATAATATTAATCCTTCCAAATAGGATTTACGTGCTGACCGTATACTTCAATGTCCAATTATTAGTACCATAGTCTTCCAGAATCTAGATTGAAAGCTTGGAATCATTAGGACCAACAACAGTACATACACACAAGTGACCTTGAGCTTGATGCATGGAGTGTTGAAGACTACTAGGCCTATCAATTCTCCTCCATGTGTTTCTCTCCATATCCACAGCAAGTATCATAGAGTACTCCCTAGAGTGTCCCAAAATGTGTAGACAACCGTTAAGAAACACACTTGGTTATCTATAAAATATCACATCAGTATCCTCACCCCATTTAGATTTCTTATAGATCCATGCTACAATTTCAGATGAGTAGATCTCCACACCCGCACACAAACCGTCGACATCCACATACTCAATCACATGGAAGTGCAAGGAGGCTGTCAGATCAGACCCCAAGCGAGTCTCACCAATAGAATGGCCAACATCATGGGTGCTAGGTGGCAGTATATTAAACTTATATGTCATTGGATTATAGACGACATAGCGGTATCCATCATCCCCAAGGCACCAGCATAGGATGAGACCATTGCAGCAATCTGAGACAGCTATATTGTCAGAGTTGAAGGGCAAGAATTTGAAGGAGGGGGGCATACACTAGAGACGTTGGTAAAGTTTCTATTGCTTTTCTCACTGTCGTAGAAGAAGCCGGTCATAGTCTAGGGTAGCACCTTACGGTTGTCAAAGATGAGGCGGTTCTAGGAGAGATAGACACATTTACAGGAGAACAAGGAGTGGGTGGGGAGGTGGTGGAGGATCTCTAGAATAAGATCCTCTGTGAGGCTGGCCTGTGTGTTCCTATTGTTAGGGGCCACCTCCATTTTGAAGAGCCTGCGATCGTCATTGTGCAGTAGGATGAGAGCTTCCTTAGTAATAAGATCACTAAAGAGGAAAATAATCCCACAAAGATCTACCAGTGAAGTGCGAAAGCATACCCTTACCTTTGGATCTGGTGGCGACGTGGCACGAGGCGTGTAATAGTTCACACAAATTGTGAGAGGAACAATGTGCTGGCCGTACGAGAGGTGGCGGCGGCGTGGCACGTGGCGTGCAATGGAGAGAGGAACAATGCACCAACCTTGAAGATGGAGAAGTGGAATGGTGATGCAACTATGTTGTGGGTAGTTGGGAAATGGGGAAATAACTCACTCTAAATTTACTACCACCGGTAACCAAACGGTCATGTAGGGCCGGCAGCCAGAACACCTATCAAGTTGGCTCAACTTTTCATTCGAAGGAGAAAATACCACTGCCACATCTACTGTTGACCCGTCGGTGGTAGAAGTCTCAACTGTCGGTTTCCTTCATTAGGAGGCCTTGCTATCGGTCCAACCGGTGGTAGAAGTAAAACATAGTCGCTTCTATTGCTACGATAGTGAAAGTGGTGATAGTGATAAGTCAATCTGTAGTAGTGAAATGAAGAACATCTGCAGGATGAGGAAGAGATTATGCCATAGATTGAAGATTTCATACCTTTGACAAAAAAATGTGCTTCCTATTCTTCTTTCACCTATTTTGTACTTACCTTAGTTTTTGGCATGTTCATTGGCAAGTTGCTTAGTTGACCGCAATAGATTCAAGTATCAATTTATGTATCGGAATGAAATATGTCTCTTTTGTACAACTATTGTTGAACTAAATGCAAGGTGATTAACCAGGTGTTCAATTTATTGAGCTGTAAAAGCTAGTACATCCCAGTATCAATTGATATGTCAGACTAAAATCTGTCACTATTGTACAACTATTATTGAACTAGATGCAAGGTAATTAACCTGGTGTTCAATTTATTGAACTGTAAATGATAGTAGATCCAAGTATCAATTGATGTGTTGGAGGCATCCTACTTGCCTGGACAATGGGCCCATTGTCGGTGTTTTGAACAAACACTAACTAGTAAATTTATATTTGTTGCGCGTTAGGCTCGGATGGTGTACTAAAGGACACAAGGTTTATACTGGTTCGGGCAGAATATCCATACGTCCAATTTATTGCTGCTCGTGTTATTAGTACTAAAAAAGGTTCATAGTAGGGGGTACAATTGGTCGAGAGAGGGACAGGTCCCAAGTCTCTGATGGAAAGGTCGAAAGGATGCCAAGAGCTCGGTTGCTGCTTGGCTATGTGTTGTGTGTGTTTGATCCGTCCCCTTAGTGGGGTGCCCTACCCTCCCTTTTATAGGCCAAGGGGGAGCAGGGATTATAGATGGGAGAAAGAGGAAAAAACCAGAGGGTAGAGAAGGTCCTTCGAAGGAGCCGGGTCTTCCTTTCCCCTTGTGCCTGCCCTGCTGACATGGCAGACCCTATTAGGGATGGCATGTTCGCTGATCCTTATAGGGTCGTGCCCTGGCCTCATTCAGCAAGTGGGTACGTCCCATCCTACACTGGCAGACGGTGCGGTGTGCCAAGGAGCCGAGCTATGACCGTACGGGGAGTAGATGGGGAAGTGACCATATGTCTGTCACTATAGATGATGTGAGTTCCCTTCTAGATTGTAGTGGTTGTCGTATGCTTATGTTAGGATCCACGTCCGAGGGCTGACGGCGGCGCCCACAACACTGTAAGACAAAAGTCGGTGCCTACAACACTGTCCGGGCTCTGTCAGGCTAGAAAGGGCTTAAAGCGCCCATCCCATCCTATCCTGATGGTACCTTCCTGTAGGCATGCAGGGCATGGTCCTCGATACTGCGGTTGACTCGAATGTCCTGTCATACCCTGTGCTCGTCATTTATGAAGGAGTAGGGTGCAATCGTTGGGCGAGGACAAGCCAGCCCCGGGATGTCGGGCGAGGTGGAGCCAGCCCTCAGTCATCAGGCAGGTGGAGTCCAACCCTTGGGGGTCGAGCGAGGCGGAGCCAGCCCTCAGTCGTCGGGCGAGGCGAGGCCCGTCCCCGATCGTTGGGCGAGGTGGAGCCAGCCCTTAGCCGTCGGGTGAGGTGGAGCTAGCCCTTAGCCATTGGGCAAGGCAGAGTCCAGCCCTTGGGGGTCAGGCGAGGCAGAGCCAACCCTTAGGGGCTAGGCGAGGCGCGGCCAGCCTCTGGTCATATGGACAAGAAGTGCAGTTACGTTCTTGTCCGCTTGAAAGCATCAACGTTTGATGGTTATTAGCTTCACCTCATTGGGTACCCTAGTATTAGGTCCCCGACAGTAGCCCCTGAGCCGGGTGATTTGGATAGAATCGCTCGGGGGTGATTTGACTTGCCAGAGGGTGCGCGCGAGCACACCCGACGGGTGTAGCCCCTGAGCCCCTAGGTGATTCGGCTAGAATCCCCCGAGGGGGTTTTTGATTCGCCAGAGGGTGCGCGCGAGCGCACCGATCAAGTGTAGCCCTCGAGCCCCCCTGTGATTCAGATAGAATCTCCTAGGGGGTATTTCGGACCCTCCATGGGTATGGCTGTGAGATTTGGTGTTTTGACAACTGGATAGCTTAAAGGGAACCCTGGTATCTTGTTCATGGGGATTTCGCCCAGGGTTAGTCTGGTTGAGACTCAATCATGGATTGAGACTCCCTTGAGATTCATGTGCCTGAGTTCAGGCCGCTTGCGGGCCCATCCCTCATTAGGGACGACCATCGAAACTATTGGGCCAGCCCTTGAACTCCTAGGCCCGGGAGGGCCAGAGAAATGGTTCTTGACCCGTATCCCCTCTGTGGGAAAAGAGTCCTAGTCTACCCAGGAAGGCAAAATGTCCGATGTGACTCTGGTGGGAAAGGATAGGGATTGCAGGCGTATATCCAATAAAACCAAGGGGTTCACCCCTAGGGTTTCATACTTTGCCTTCTCGCCTTCGCATCTATAGCTTCCACCACCAATCGCCTGAGCCTCCCGCACCCGCATCGCAGCCGCCGTCAAGCTTGCATCCACCCCCCTCCTATTCATCCAACGAAGCCATGGTTTTTTATGACCTAGGGGTGGCACGGCTGGAGGAAACCAGCTCACTTGCGGCCCGTGCCATAGATATTACGGCGCTGGGTGCGCCAGCTTGAGGAGAATGCCTTTCACGTCGGGATCACCCAAACCTTTGTTGTTGCCCGCTCTCATTATGATCAGGAAATTAACTTGGGGATAATGAGCCTCGGCTTCGTGTCTGGCTACGAAGCCTCTGAGCTGGATGAGATTGAGAAGGCGGTGACTCCTATTGCGCAGAACCTGGCGGATAGGTTGAAAGACATAGTTCTCCCCCTGAGGAAGTAGTTAGTTGAATGAGTCTGATAAACATTTATCTATAATCTATGGACAAGTGTCGACACTTTTGTGTCCAAAAATATATTTGTAATTTCATTTGGTAATTTTGTTTTGTTTGTCTGAACTTGTTTTCTTCCCTTTTGCATTCGAGAAAAAAGGTTTATGCGATCTGACCCTTCCGTTTGTTAAGACCGTGGGCCCATGGTGTATAAGGGGGAAATTTTGATTGTGCTGGTGAGCAAAGTTACCATAGCCATCGGGGCATGGGCTTTTTGTAGTCTTAGCAGGCATGCTCGTTTATCTATTCCCACAAACCTTGCCGCTAACCTTAACGCGAGGAAGAGGTCTGACGCAACGACTGTTTCAGAAAAAGGAGGTATTTATAACTTTATCAGCCCCCAAGTGAGATCCGACCCCTTGCGGTCGCTGGGGCCGGATGTTACTGGAGACCGAAGCGAGGGTAGCGAACTTGCTCTTGTATTCGCACATACCCCTTACTTAAGATTTTATCGATTGTCCCGTGAGCGTGCGTTTGGTCTCATTGCTAGCTCGGCCTTCCCCGAGCCCCTACGCGTGGCGGGGATTCGGTCAAGGGTTGGCTCATTTTGTGACTGTCGCTCCGTTCGTAGTTTTCACAACTAGAGGGGTTGAGGCGACGTCGCCTACCTCGATGGCTCGAGGGACGCGCTTGATGAGCTCGCTAACGGGGATGTTCGAACAGAATCTGGTCCCATCGCTCGTGACAGGGTCGGTAAAGCCCTCGGGTGGCATTCCGTTGTTCCGTAACCCACCTTCCAACAGATTCCCCCTCAATGGGGATTCTATGGGCTCGGCTAGAGGCTAGATTGAACTAGAAGGTTGAGATGACCCTATCCGCCTCTATGCGGGTTGGGCAAAGGCCGCTGAAGCTCATCTGCATTTTCTCCCCTGGCTCTTGTTCGACGTGAGGCGGCCTCGGGCCCTTGCGGGCTAGCCTTCAAACCTCGGTCTCCCGATCTAGGATCGGGCGGGTCCAGCCCTTGAGCCCCTTGGGGTCTGATAGGGGTTGGCCGTGTTTTACGCGTCACCCCATCCTCGATTTCTGCAACCAGAGGGGCTGAGCTAACAATACTTGCCTCGATGGCTTGAGTGTCATGCTCAGTGAGCTCGCTAACGGGCATGTTCATGTGGAATTCGGGTCCATCATTCACTGACGGGGTTGGCAGAGCCCTCATGTGGCATTCCACTACTTTTTAACCTGCCTCCTGGCAGATGCCCGAGCCGTTCGATAGGCTCAGGTGGCCCGTTGGCCTCTCCTCGATGGAGATTCTATGGGTTTGGCTCGAGGTTAGAATCAAACGAGAAAGGTCGAGATGTCCCTGTCCACTTCTGAGCGGGGTCGGGCAAGGCCGCTAGGGCTCATCTTGGTTTTTCTCCCCTGGATCTGCTTGACGCGAGGCGGCCTCGAGCCCTTCATGGGCCAGCCTTCGAACCTCGATCAGTTGCCGCTCATATCGAATGAGGTGACTGCCGCTTCATGATGCGACACGAAGCATTGAGATGCAGTGATTGCATATGCAACGTTTGGATGTATGGGATTAATGTATGATTTAATTGAAACAAAAGCGGGGATTGGTAATGTTACCTTGGTGGCATGAGCGACAAGGAACTCTTACCGGGCACGTTCGCGCGGGGTTCGGGTCCGACGTTTGCGACGGGGCCGGCGTGACCTGTACGAGCATCATAATTTTTCATTTCTGTCTCTCGGCGGTGATCCGAGCCGTTCGATTGACTTAGGTGACCTTATAGCTTCTCCTTGAAGGAGATTATGCAGGCAGACCCCTCTGAACCCTTCTCAAGAAGGCGGATGCTAAAGCTTGGGGTGCGGGGAACTGTGAATTTGATTATGCTAGTGAACAAAAACACTGTAGCCACCGGGGCATAGGGTCTAGCGGTTCGTCTAGTTTTACTCAAAGTTTTACACCTGCACACCATGTATCTGGTTTTAAACATAAGGAGGGGTCAGGCAAAGAGGATGTCTAAACAAGTAGACACTCTCGGCAGCCCCCGAGCGATGTCCGTGCCCCTACCATTGCTGGGGTCGGAGGCTCGATAATGAAATTAACACGCAAAGTAAGTAAACAGAGGTGCTTATCTTTCGGCGGCCGTTCGTTCATCGTTTTACCTGGGCTGTTCGATTGACCTAGGAGGCCCGTTGGGCCCCCCTTGATGGGGGTTCCATCATCGGGTCCTTCTAGGTCCTGCCTAGGGAAGCGGAGAGTCGCCTGGATGCGGGTGTGCCTTGTTTCACGCGCCCGGTGCGCGGTAGTGGCGGGCCATGCCTGGGCCATGTCCTGTTTGACCAGGCACCATCTCATCGAGCAGGGTGCGTCCCGTCGGTTAAGGCGCATCCCCTCGAATTCCCATCAGCATCGAATTCCCATCTACATTGAATAGGGGAAAGGAGAGGGTTTTACGTCCCAACCTTTCACCTTTCTCGAACCGCTGCGTCTCATCCTTAAATAGGGGGGGGAGAGGAGTTCTCATCCCATTCCTCCGCCTATTCCTGAGTTGCCGCTTCTCCTTCTTCTTCCTTTTCACCGAGCGTGTTCGCATGTCGTGGTGGTTCCTAAGTGAGAGAGGGTAATGCGAGGGAGAGAACTCATAGATCCATTCGTGAATCCAGAGCACGATGTCGAGCTGGAGGTCATCCAACATAGATGAGATGGTGCTGGCCACCTTCACCGAGAAGGGGCCGCTTCCGTCGAAGGAGGAGGCGTACTAGAGGGTGCCAAGCGTCGTCGGCTTTGTCGTCGTCCATGAGGCCTTCGCTGGGATGGACCTGTACGGGGTTCTCCTTTGGCAAATCTTCTCTGGACAAGCCTTGTTGGTGGGGAAGCCACACAAGACTACGTCGATGGGGGGTTTCACCCTTGCAGCCGCTCAGATCGGCCGGTTCATGAAGTTTGATGAGATGTTAGAGACATCCATAGTCATGGCGGCCTTTCTTCGATGGGGAGCGCCCCCGTCCAGGTGCCGTTATCAGGGTTGCGGCTGATAACGATGGCGTAGTCCCTAGATGCCCTAGCGAAGGTGCCACGGTTACCGGTGTGGTGCTCGACGTTGCAGACATCGGCGCCCTCGAAGATCCCGCGGAGCGGTAGGACGTCATAGACGGAGAGCGTGGCGTGGCGATCGTAGTAATACTTATAGTAGAACTAGTCAGAAACTGTAATCGAATAAGTTGTGGGGGCGCCCCCGTGTGAATAGTCTTTTGTATTTATGAATACATCAGTCCTTTTCATGATGAAATCACTTTGTAAGCGATGAATTTGTGCAAAAAATGAACAAGTTTTCAAATTTCGTTACATCAAACAGCTTTTCAGCTCTTCTCCCACTTTCTGTAAAAGAGGTTTAGTGCCTTCCGACCCTTCCCATAGTTAAGGTCGCAATAAACTTGGAGTGTGGGTGAGCCAATTCTAATCACGCTGGTGAGCAAGGAGGCTGTAGCCGCTGGGGCATGGGTTTCCTATAGTCCTACCAGTTATACTTAGATTTTGTTCCCAAAATCCTAGCCTTTAGGACTTACCATGAGAAAAGGGGGAAAACACAAAGAATGTTTGCAAGATAACACAGAGAGTGTTTTCAAGAGAAACGTACTTATATCAGCCCTCGAGTGAGGTCCCACCCCTCGCACTTTGCAGGAGTCGGATGTCACGAAAGATCGGGGATTTTTTATGACAAAAACTGATAAGAGAAGGTATGTGTTTATTTAAGGGTAAAAATGATGTAGCTGCTCAATGTTCCAAGCGTTGGTGAAGACCTCGCCGTCGATGGTTTTTAACTTGTAGGCGCCTGGCCGGAGTACTTTCACGATGACGTACGGCCCCTCCCAGGGTGGGGAGAGCTTGTGGCGGTCCTTGTTGCTCTACTCAAGGCGGAGAACCAGGTCCCCGACGTTGAAGGCTCTGTCCTACACTCGTCGGCTATGGTTCCGACGTAGCGCCTGTTGGTACTTGGCTAAGCGGAGGAGGGCGACATCGCGAGCTTCGTCTAGCTAGTCCATGGGGTCTTCGTGGGATGCCTTGGCTCCCTGTTCATCATATGCTCTGATCATTGGCGCTCCATAGTCGAGGTCGGTTGGGAGGACAGCCTCTGAACTGTAGACCACGAAGAAAGGCGTGTAGCCGGTGGCTTGGCTTGGGGTTGTCCTTAGGCTCCAGAGCACCTCAGGGAGCTCGGCGACCCAGCGTGCACCAAAGTTGTTCAACTGGTTGAAGATCCTGGGCTTGAGGCCCTGTAGGAGCATGCCCTTTGCGCGCTCGACCTGCCCGTTCGTTCGGGGGTGCGCGACAGCGGCCCAATCGACCCGGATGTGTTGTTCATCGCAGAGTCAAAGGAATTTCTTGTTGGTGAACTATGTGCCATTGTCCATGATGATGGAGTTCGATACTCCAAAGCGATGGATGATGTCGATGAAGAATAGCACAGCTTACTCGGACTTGATCACGGAGATCGGCCGAGCTTTGATCCATTTTGTGAACTTGTCTATGGTGACAAGTAAGTGGGTGTAGCCCCCGGGTGCCTTCTTGAGAGGCCCAACCAGATCAAGCCCCTAGACCACGAAGGGCCACATGATGGGGAACATCTGGAGTGCCTGGGCCAGGAGGTGAGTTTGCTGAGCGTAGTACTGGCACCCTTCGTTGGTGCATACGATCTGCTCGGCGTCGGCTACTGTAGTGGGCCAGTAGAAGCCCTGTTGGAATGCGTTCCCAACTAAGGTTCTAGGCGTAGCGTGGTGACCGTAGACCCCACCATGGATATCGCTCAGCAAAAGCTTCCCCTGTTCAACAGGGATATAGAGCTACAGGATCCCGGTGTGGCTTCGTTTGTTGAGTTCGTCCTCTACAAGAATGAGGGACTTGGCGCAACATGCGAACCATCAAGCTTCCATCTTGTTCGTCGGTAGCATGTCACGGAGGAGGTAGTCGAGGTAGAGCGTTCTCTAGTCATCCAGAGGGTTAGGCTTTGTCACTGGATCCTCTTCCATCTCCATGACCTCGGGGCCGGATGGAGCCGTCGGTTGGTTAGCCCCCGAGGCTGGATCGGACGGACCGTCATCGGCCTGTTCCGACCCTTCGTAGCATACCAAGGGCTTGAGTTGGTCGCTAGCGAAGACACCTGTTGGCACTAGTTCTCGACCTAACGCCGCTTTTGCAAGTGCGTTGGCCGCCTCGTTGAGGCACCTTGGGATGCGATTGAGTTCAAGGCCTTCGAATTTGTCCTCCAGCCGTTGGACTTCTTGGCAGTACACAGCCATCTTGGCATCGTGACAGCTTGACTCCTTCATGACTTGGTTGATGACTAGCTAGGAGTCGCCTTGGATGTCGAGGCGTCGGATGCCCAACTCGATGGTGATTCGTAGGCCGTTGATGAGCACTTCATACTCAGCCACATTATTAGATGATGGGAAATGGAGACAAACCATGTACCTCATGCGAACCCCAAGGGGTGATACGAAGACTAGCCCCGCGCCGGTGCCCTTCTTCATCTGTGATCCATCGAAGTACATCGTCCAGTACTCTTGATCAATGGCCGCCGGAGGTGTTTGGACCTTGGTCCATTCCACGATGAAGTCTGCCAACACCTAGGACTTGATCGCCGTTCGGGGGCATATGTAATGCCCTGATCCATCAACTTGAGCACCCACTTTGTGGTTCTTCCTATGGCGTCCTGGCTTTGGACGACCTCACCGAGGGGGAACGATGTCATGACTGTCACTGGGTGTGACTCGAAGTAGTGGCGTAGCTTCCTCTTGGTGATGAGGACGGCGTACAGGAGCTTCTGGATTTGGGAGTAGTGGGTCTTAGAGTCGGATAGTACCTCGCTGATGAAGTACACAGGCGCTATACTTTGAGGGCATGCCCCTCTTCCTCCCACTCTACTACCAGGGTGGCGCTGACCACTTGTGTGGTGGCCACTATGTATAGCAGAAGGGATTCTCCATCGGTCGGAGGAACCAAGATCGGGGGCCTTGTCAGAAGCAGTTTGACCATGTCAAGTGCCTCCTGGGCCTCGGATGTCCACTCGAAGCGGTCGGCTTTCTTCAAGAGTCGATAAAGGGGGAGACTTCATTCACTGAGGCGTGAGATGAATCAACTGAGTACAGCGAGGCACCTTGTGACTCGCTGAACCCCCTTTATGTTTTGAATCGGGCCCATCCTTGTGATGGCTAAGATTTTCTCTGGGTTGGCTTCGCTTGCAAGACGATGAAGCCGAAGGTTACTGCCCGGGACCCCAAAACACACTATTTGGGATTGAGTTTGACGCTGATTCTCGAGTTTTTGCAAAGGTACTAGCAAGATCAGCAACAAGGTGGTCAACCCGTTTGGACTTAACTACGATGTCGTCGATGTAGGCCTCAACGGTCCACCCGATGAGGTCCCTGAAGCATTTGAGCATACATCACTGGTATGTAGCCCCAACGTTCTTCAGTCTGAACGACATTGACACGTAGCAGAATGATCTAAAGGGGGTGATGAATGACATCATGAGTTGGTCAGACTCTTTCATCGTGATTTGATGGTAGTCTTTGGCCCATCAAGGATGTTAGAGGTTTCGCACCCACGAGGTGAAGTCGATCATTTGGTCTACAACGAGGCAGCATTGGAAATGGGTCCTTTGGGCATGCCTTGTTGAGACCCATATAGTAAACATGGCTAAGATTTTCTCTCTCTTTGGCTTCGATGCCATGCGGGATTAGCTAACCACTGGGTGGTACATTCCTTGATGAACCCCAAAAACACAAATTTTGGGATTGAGTCATGCTATGGCCCTCGTTTCTCCACGTCGGCGCTCAAGATCGCTGCTTCAAGGTGGTCAGAGCCCGGTTGGATCTTAACTACGATGTCAAGAACGTCCCTCAATGCCCGGCATATCCGAGGAGGTCCCACACAAAGATGTCTTTGTTACATCAGGAAGTTGATGAGCGCCCCCAACGCTCTTTATTCGAAGACAAGCATGGTACCAATGCGTAATGATTTGCCCTTGAGATGAATGGGGTCATGAGGCTTCCTTAGACCCTCTCATGGTTTGATTTGATGGTAGACTTCTTGGCATCAAGGCTTCTTTGGTGACCTCCTCCCGAGAGGTAGAGTTCCTATTTGGTCTATCGTGGCAAAGGAAATGGGTCCTTTGGGCATGCCTTGGAAAGAGGTGCCATATGGTGATGACCCCATGGGGTTCCAAGACATCTTTAGCTTGAGATATGGGATTAGGGACGGCCATGAACTTCGTGGTCATGGACGTCCCAGATGAATTCCGGGACCCAACCACCTTGAAGGTGAGGGTCCTCACCTGATGGAACCGATCCCCAAAGGTGATGGGCGAGATCAATCTACCCAAGTGGCATGGCGTTGCTTCCCCGCATGATGCTAGAGGAAAGGCGCTGGATCTTCGGGGCGTGTCCGGTCGATGCCCATCTCGTCAAGCGTCTTTGCATACATGATGTTGAGGCCGCTACCCCAACTATTAGTACTTTGGTGAGTCGCTTTGGGCCAATGATTGGGTCAACCAAGAGCGAAGTCTCCCTAGGTGCGGACGCCTTCCCTATGGTCGGCCCGATTGAAGCATGGTCGACCAATGCGAAGAAGGCATTTGCCCTTGGGTCAGTTAGGACCTCAAGGGCTTCCTTAGATTTATTTCATGGTTTGATCCTCCAAAGATTCATGGTAGCCATCTAGCATTGGTGCCATCCTCCTTCACCTTGGCGTCGTCCACAGGTGGGATCGGTCCTTCCCTTGCTCCCCTTTGTTGGAGCCTCCACAAGAACTCTCACACTCATGAGGCTGCAGCACCTTGGAAAGATCCTTAATGGGAAAGGTGTGGTTTGGGGTGGCCCCTCAAGTAATTTTTGAAGTGGTTTGGAGTGCCCTCCGGGGCTTCTGCCATGAACTGTGGTCGTATCATGGCCGTCCCCGCGCCATGGCGTCTTGTTCTTCCTTTTGGCAAAACAATTGAGGTGCCTTTGAAGGTGCCCTCATCCCCCTTGCCTTGCCCTTGAGACGATCGAAGATTGCTGGGCCGCCTCAATCTACCCAAGTGTGGTGGGTGGTGATGTCCAAGAGCTCCTTGGTAGTTTATGGGCCCTTGTTGATGAGTACGTGTCCGATCTTCCGATAGCCATCTCGTCAAGCGTCTTTGTACAGATCTCGACGTTGGCTACCCCTTCCATTCGTACTTTTCAAACCTCGCAACTTTACCACCGCTTGGGTTATCAACCAAGCACAACTTGATTGACCTCGCCAAGAAGAAGGCTTTTCCGGATGGTCAAGAGCACAAGCAAGAAGGTAAAACACGCAATCTGAAATTGCAAATATGAATGACGCGAATATCAATAGAGGGTTCAAGAACTTCCGGTTCAAAGGACTAATCGACACAAGGGAGGAGATCAAGAACGGGATCCTCCAATCATCATAAAAGGATTTGTCTAGCATTACAATGAACCATCCAATTTCTCGATGGAAAACTAAACTCTAAACAAAACTTCAATTGTGTAGCAGCGTGACGGCCTGTTTATAGTCTAAGACTCGACCTAGGGTTGGGGACGGCCAGGGGTTGGCGCCACAACTTGGGCTTAAGGTGTGGTTTGGGCATGGGCAAGTTGGCCCAAATAGGTGACGTGGTTTTGTCGTGCCACACAGAATGATCCACGGACCTTCTGGAGCTCAACCAGATCCAAAACGATGAGCGGCGGTCGTCCTCGCTTTCCATTGCTTCCAAGAACTTCCTTTTGGCAAAACGATTGAGGAAGTTATGCCTTTGTCGGTGCCCTCATCCCGCCGTGTCTTGCTTGATCCGAGGGTGAAGATTGCTTCACCAGTTGGGAAACGAATTGCAACTTGGTGAAGACCATGAGCTCCTTGGTGTTTACGTGGCCTCATCACTTGTGTCCCAGCTTATGAACCAAAGACTCATAGGTAGTCTCGGACAGGAAGGCTCCTATAACGTCAGTGTTGGCGACGTTAGGGAGCTCGTTGCACTATCGGAAGAAGCACCGGATGTACCCACAGAGGGTCTCACTGGCCTTCTGATGGTAGTTCTTGAGGTCCCATGGGTTCCCAGGGCGCTTGTATGTGCCCTGGAAGTTCCCCACAAAGATCTCCTTTAGATCCGCCCAACTCTGGATTGCGTTGGATGGTAGGTGTTCCAACCATGCTCGTGCCAAATCGGCTAAGAACAGTGGAAGGTTGCGGATAATGAAGTTATCATTATCCGCACCACCGGCTTGATAGGCAAGCCAATAGTCTTCGAGCCAACTTCTAGGGTTTGTCTCCCTAGAGTACTTAGGGATATTGGTAGGCGGTCGGTACCTTAGCAGGAAAGCAGCGTTGAGGATGTGGCCGTCGAAGGCCTGAGGGCCCGGTAGTCCAAGGCTCAGGCTCCGGTCCTTGCCGCTGTCGTAGCATCTACCGCAATGAGGATGATAATTGCGGCGGGCTCCTTCTCTCGGGTCACTGTAGGTGCGTTTGCGGGCATCGAGAGTGTTGCATGCGTCGCGGTTGCAGCCGAGACATTGATGTATCGGGATCGCAGCGTGCTGCCTGCCGCCTTGTGGTGCCTGGTGGATTGACGTGTCCCTGGCGGGACGCACCGAGGGCGTGCACTAGCTGGTGTCGAGCTCGCATCACCGAGACAATGAGCTTTTCGCCTGCTGCGCAACTGCACGCTCGAGCAGCGTGTGAATCTCATAGTGGGCCTGACGATCCTCAGGCGTTGTGGCCTCTGGAAGGCCATGGAGCAAGGCCATCGCAGCGGCGATGTTCTGGCTCACTTGGGCAAAGCGAGGAAGGGCTTCATCATCGGTGATGATCCTTTGGTTCACATCACAAGCCCTAGCGCGTGCGCGCCCACCGTCTCCGTGACGTTCGATCTCCCAATCGACCTCCGCGCATTCCCACACAAGCTAGATTCTGGCTTCTTCAATATCCCGCTTTCGGGCTCTTAGCTGCTCCACCCCTATGCGAGGTGGGGCCACTGTCTCCCCTTCGGTTCTGTCACTGAGGTTGCCTACCGGGGTAGCCTCCTCCACGGAGATGTTTTCGATGTGTCCCCCAGGGGTACCCGCCATGAAACATTCTCAGGAGGGGTGATGGCCCCCCCTGCTGGAGTCAGAGCCAAAGTTTGACCCTAGCCCCTCTGTGAGGAGGCTATGGAGGGATTCCATGATGCTTTCGATCATCCCTAGGAACTCATTGTTCATGGGGGGCGGGATCATGCGCTGCGCCACAAGGTGGCTAACGGTCGCCGTGGTGTTGTGGAGACCGATTGGAAGTGCTATCGAGGCGCTCTATGCGAAGTGTTTTAGAGAGAGGGTGAGGCGGCGGGGTCCTCCCTAGATGGCTGGGGTCTAGGGGAGACACTAGGCTAGCACTCAAGCCTCCCGTAGTTGAAGCCGATGGAGGGGAGAGATTGGATGGCGGCGTGGGCCAACGCCAACTCTCCTCCCTCCATGACGATGAAGTCTAGGTCACCAAAATGCACGTGTGCGCCTAGGACATAGCTAATTGTGTGGCTAGCCATCTGAGGCCTAATATGGAATGCGCAAAGGCCCCTACTGGCGCGCCAACTGTCGGTGTTTCAAATAGACACCAACTAGTAAATTTATATTTGTTGCGTAATAGGCTCGGATGGTGTACTAAAGGACACAATGTTTATACAGGTTCGGGCAGAATATCCCTATGTCCAATTTGCTGCTGCTCGTGTTATTATTACCAAAAAAGGTTCATAGTAGGGGGTACAAATGGTCGAGAGAGGGACAGGTCCCAAGTCTCTGATGGAAAGATCGAAAGGATGCCAAGAGCTTGATTGCTGCTTGGCTATGTGTTGTGTGTGTTTGATCCATCCCCTTAGTGGGGTACCCTGCCCTCCCTTTTATAGACCAAGGGGGAGCAAGGATTATAGATGGGAGAAAGAGGAAAAAACCAGAGGGTAGAGAAGGTCCTTCGAAGGAGCCGGGTCTTCCTTTCCCCTTGTGCCTGCCCCTGCTGACACGGTAGACCCTGTCAGGGATGGCATGTTTGCTGATCCTTATAGGGCCATGCCCTGGCCTCATTCAGCAAGTGGGTATCCCCATCCTACACCGCCGGATGGTGCGGCATGCCAAGGAGCCGAGTTGTGACCCTACGGGGAGTAGACGGGGAAGTGACCATACGTTCATCACTGTAGATGATGTGAGTTCCCTTCTGGATTATAGTGGTTGTCGTATGCTTATGTTAGGATCCATGTTCGAGGGCTGACGATGGCACCCACAACACTATAAGACAAAAGTCGGCGCCTAAAACACTATTTGGGCTCTGTCAGGCCGAAATGGGTTTAAAGCGCTCGTCCTGTTGTATCCTAATGGTACCTTCTTATGCGCGTGCAGGGCATGGTCCTTGGTACTATGGTTGACTCGAATGTCATGTTGTACCCTGTGCTCGTCATTTATGAAGGAGTAGGGTGCAGTCGTCAGGCGAGGAGGAGCCAGCCCCGAAGACGTCGAGCAAGGCAGAGCCAGCCCTCAGTCATCGGGTGAGGTGGAGTCCAACCCTAGGGGGTCGGGCGAGGTAGAACCAGCCCTCAGTCACCGGGCGAGGCGGAGCTAGCCCTTGGGGTCAGGTGAGGCGAGGCCTGTCCCTGGCCATTGGGCGAGGCACAGCTAACCGTTAGCCATCGGGTGAGGCAGAGCCAGCCCTCAAGGGTCGGGCGAGGCGTGGCCCATCCTTGGTCGTCGGGCCAGGCGGAGCCATCCCTTAGCCGTCAGGCGAGGTGGAGTCCAGCCCTTGGGGGTCGGGCGAGGCAGAGCCAACCCTTACGGGCTAGGCGAGGCGTGGCCAACCTCCGGTCGTATGGACAAGAAGTGCAGTTATGTTCTTGTCCGCTTGAAAGCATCAACGTTTGATGGTTATTAGCTTCACCTCATTGGGTACCCCAGTATTAGGTCGCCGACACCCATGTACAGGGGCAACCAATTTATTGAATTATATATACACTCTCCTACGGTCCTACCACACCTTCCTCGCATCCATCCCCACTCTGCTCCCTTGCTCTGCTTCACCCTACTAGCATCGGATGAAAGGCAGACTCTCGCGTGCTCACTGCTTCTTCACCTCCAACCTTGCCGGTGCACAAATCTTCAGCGCGCTATCCATGCTTCTTTGCTCCATCCGAATCTAAGGTAACTACACTTGATCTGCTCCTTCACCAGATTCTATATTCCTTTGTATTGCTCTCTTGTGCTCTCTGATCCTTCACCTCCAATCTAGCTATAATAATTTTGTTGGATCTGCAGATGAAAATGCATCTTCTCATTCTAGAGTTTGTGGCCTTTTATATCCGTGGAGTGCAGCTTGTGAGCCGTATTGTGCTAAGTATTGGTTTACTAAATTAGTGCTTTGTGAACAAAGTCGATAAGCTAAATGAAAGTGTACCAATGGATGTGGACAGGGTTGTGGTGGTCAAGGCTCGAGATGACATGGAGATTGACAATGATCTCGTGGAGGTCGACAACGATCTGTAGGATCTTATGGAGATTCACAACGATCCTATGGAGGTCGACTAGGATCTACATGGAGAATGATTAATTATGCAACCAATGATGTACATATGAAGGCCTTTTAACTTTTGCATAGTTGGCCTAATTAGTATCTGCATTTTAGCTTTTGGCATGCTTGTTAGCTTGGTAGTGTCCACCTACTTATTCAGAATGAATGTATGGAACTCAAGTTGGATTCCTTTCAATCCAAGAGTACTAGCATTGTGCTTTTCTTATGCTTTCTAAGTGCGTGTTTTGGCTTTCCTTCAATGTAAATTTGTGTGCCTTATTATTCACCATCGAACTCAAGTTGGCTTCCTTTCAATCCGAGTACTGGAATTGTGCTTTTCTTTGTTTTCTAAGTGCGCGGTTTCGCTTTGTTTCAATACCAAACGTTAAGATTGTGTGCCTTAGTGTTCTTCACCATATCATACAGAGGTCTTCGAGTGGTAATAGGACCTAGCCACGGTGATGGTACTGTGCATTCATCGCCGCTTAGTTGCAAAATTTCTAATCCCACGTTTGAACCCTCCCGCATGGAACTGATGAAAGTTTGATTCCAGCGTGCCGTAAAAGTTACGCAAAGAGCAAGCAACCCCTACACCAACATCCCCCTACCCCCTCCCCACCCCTTGCCACCCTCCCTCCCCCAACACACATAGCTTTTCTTTTCCTCATTGCTCTTGTTCATCATCGCCGCTCCTGCTCATTAGCACTGCTCAGCTCTTACTCCGTGCAGGTGCACATCACCGGATTGCCCACACAGATCCACTGGCAAATGAGCTGTTGCTATTAGCAGCATTGCCACTTGTGCTCACTGCCGCTAGATCCAAAGGCATGTGTAATAAGGCCTTACTTGCATCGTCGTCCCTTCTCCTCGAAACTCATCTCCTTACTAATATTATTGATGTAATTCCATGGTAGGGCGGCCTCATATCTTCGGCTAGTGGTGTCCTTCTAGATGAAGGAGGCTCCCAACATGAGGAACGTAGTGGATAGCCTCTTAGATGATGTGCTTGCCGATATCTTCTACTACCTCCCTGCTTGGTCCTTATTCTGCTGCAAGTGCGTCTTTCACTCCTGGAAGTGCATTATCTCTGACTCCTATCAATGTAAGAAGCATTCACAGACTATCATCGGCTTCTTCTATGGCAGCTGGTGGAAAGGCAATCACCACTTCACCAGCATCACCAGTGAATGGCCCTCCTTGTCCTTCTTGCCCTTCTCCCTTCAAAAAGTCCTAGTCTTAGATTGTTGCAGCGGCCTCATCCTTTGCTGGTGTGCTGGGCTAGATGGATTACATCGCTATGTTGTTTGCAATCTAGCGACCCACAAATGGCATGTACTGCCGCGTAGCATCCATTCTGTTGGTCAGGCTCGCTTAGATTTTGACCCAACGTCCTCACACTTCCATGTGAATGAATTTGTTGAGGTGGAGGGTGCATGCGTAGGTGTGGAGATCTACTCATCTAAACTACAGCATGGATTCTTAAGGAATCTAAATGGGGCAAGGGTATTATTCTACGTTCAAAATAGAGAAGTGTTTTTCTTAATGGTTTTATGCACATGCTTGAGTACTCTGCGATAGTTGCTACGGATATGGAGGGAAAGACATGGAGAACAATTTGTAAACCAGGTGGTGCTAAAATGTCCATCCATCAAGCTCAGGGTCACCTGTGTGTGCTGTGCTGATTTTCGCAATATGTCTTGGATTTTAGTGTGTATACTTGAAGACTATGGTACTGATAACTTGAGATTGAAGCATATTGTGGACACGGAGGAACTGTTTGGACACATGAATATAAAGTTGGTTCTGTAACACCTTAGGTGTTAGGCTTGCATAATTGCACTTGCATTGCATGATCATAAGCATCAAGCATCCTTATATGAGCTTTCACATATGAAACATGCAATTGAAACATGTGAAACATGACCTGTTATTTTATGTTTTCCCTATGTGTATGCTTATGATCATGTGTGATTGAGTGCAAGTGGTTGATGTTGGTCACTAGAATACCTTAGCTACACTTAGGATACTTAGTGGAACAATGTTCATGTGGATCACTTTGCCTAATTAAGTTCCTAAGTGAGGATATGCTTAGTTTGATCTAGGATTTACATGTGATCAATGTATGAAATGATTGTGGAACCTTAAGAATGCTTCTAACATATTTAGAATGTCACTAGGAACTACTTTGGTATTCATGACTAAAGCTAGTTTGGTCTCTAAGTCATAGTTATAGTGTAAGTCATCATTTTCAAGTTGTATGTTTGACCTAAGTTGAACTATGTCATAGAGTGTTTGCATGGTAGTACACCCTTAAACAAAGTTGTAGTACTTGATTAGAGCAACAACTTTTATTTTTGGGTCATGAGCTAATTCAGTGCCTAGCTTGGTCATTTAGTGCTCACAAAAATCAACGAAACACTAGTTTTGGTAGGAAATAGTTGCTAATTAGACCTAGATCACTTAAGAAAAGTTGGATCTGCTATGTAGACCTGCAACTTTTTTAGTAGAGTTTTTGCTAACTCGTCGTGGTTTAGGAGTTACGGAGGGATGAAGTTTGGGTTTCACGCGTATTTTTGAGCTAGCCTAAAATTTTGAATGTGGCCAACCTGTTCAGAAGCTTGTTGCCGCGTGGCCTCGCGCGCTCGCTGCCTGTTTGCCACCTCGCTGTCGCGTGTCGCTTTAGTGAAGCCGAGCCTGAGCCCTGTTCCCCTGCCCTCTCCATTCCCACTCCCTCTCTCGCTCCTCCTCGCTGTACCTCGCTCTGCTCCGCGTCTGAGCATGTGCCTGCCATGGTCGAGGTCGGGCCGAGCTCGTAGTCGCCGCCATTCCCTGGCCTCCGAGCCCCCCCACCTCGTGACCCACCGCGTGAACCACCACCTTCGCCTCTTCCTCCGCTACGACCGGCGCTCCTCGGCTGAGCCAGAAACCACAGGAGCAGCATGGCCGTCAGAGCCACTGCTGTCGCCGCTGCTTGCTGCAGTGGCCACGCCACCATAGGCTGCCTCGGGCCGAGCTAGGCAGCCCAGCGGGTGTGCACGGGCCCCCTGGTACTTCCCCGCCACTCCGCCACCACCTACGAGCTTCCGTCGACCGGAAACCGCGAGCCGACCATCTCCCCTGCTGTGAACCGAGAGGAGGGACCACGCGCAGCAATTCGGAGAAAGGGGAGGGTCGATCCGCAAATCGTAGACTCATTTGAATAGTGCTGAGAAGGACTAGTTCGCTAGCGTTTATTTTGTGTTTTCTGCAGGGACCCCGATGCAAGATCTACATCCATTTTTCTTTGATTTATGCAAATTTGAATAATCAACTTTGAAAATTCGTAGTAATTAGTAAAAAAATCATAAAATAATAAAAGAGGACTTTTTAGAATCCTTGTGAAATTATCTATGCAGTAGATCTATAACATGACATGCTTTAGTTTAAAGTTTTTGCTGTCAATTTGTGCAGTTAGGTTCTTAATACTAGTTATGTCTTCTCTTTTTCATAACTGCAGTTGTTGTGCTAAAATAAATATGAAATTTTTATGGAGTGCTACTCAGGTGATGATTTATGTCTGATAAAAATTTCATGATTTTAGGCTTGATAGTTTAAGATCTATAAAAATAACAAATGCCCTGTAGTGCTTTGCTCCTATTTTGAATAGGCCTGCATGTTTGAATTAATTGGCTTAGTTAAGTTATGAATCATGACTTTATGACAATACATGAGTTATAGTACTTTTCTTAAGCTTTTCAAAAAGCTAAATAGCATAATTTTTGGTTAAGTAGATTCTTAGTTATTGTTGCTTACATTTCTGTGGTTGTTTCTGCCCAAACCCAGATAGGGTTTCCTTGTTGGTACTGTGGGGACTTTTTAGTTGTAGAATTAGCTTTAGGTGTTTATAACAAAATTGTTTAGAATTTTCTAATATTTCTAAAAAGTCTAGAATCACATTTATTGTACATGTAGAACTCTAGTTATAGCCGTTTAAAGTGGCATGTCAGTTTCTATCCATGTTTTGGACAGAGATGCATTTATTGGATTAATCGACCTTGTTAGCTGTAGAATCATCTTATGATGATAATAAGAAAGTTGTAGGTAACTTCATAATCATTTCAAAAAAATTATGATTCGTGATTGTTGAGGGTCTAGAACTCCAGTTATGCTTCTCTGAAGTTCCTATCAGTTTTCTGTACCACTGCTGTTGGGCTGCATGTGCAGTTTTGCTTGTGCAATCATTTTTGTGGTGGAAATGATGTTTTCTGTGGTTGTAGTGAATACTAAAGTTGTATATAATTTCATAATATTGCTTGTGTTCAAATTTCATGGCCATAGGCCTGATAATTTAGGAGCTATATATTTTGTAAGTTCATTGTCAGATTTTGCATGCTCTCTGTACAGATCTGAATGATTGTGTTGTTTGACTTAGCTACGCTTTGAATCATGTCTTGGAGATAATATAAGAAGTGTAGTTCCTTTCATGAGCTTTCCAAATTGTTAAAGATCACCCCTTTTGGTGTTGTAGAGCTCCACTTATAAGCTTGCGAAGTTGCATGGTAGAATCTGTCCAAGTCTGGACAGAGGTGCTCAATTGTGCTTGATTGACCTTGTTAATTAAGGAATCACCTTATGATGATAACAAACATATTTTAGATAATTTAATAATATTTCTAGAAAGTCTAGTATCACCTTCTTTGGATTCCGGGATCTCCAGTTATGGATAAAATAAGTGACTGCTATGCCGCTATCCAGATTTCTATGCATGTGCTAGGTGATTGCTATAGCTTGCTCTTGTTTTGGCTAAACATGTTGGTTAGTTCTTGATCAATGCATGGGTGCAATATGTGAACTTAAGTTCACTTGTGTGCCATGCCTAATATGCTTGCTATCCCTCTATTATAGGTTGTGTGATGTTTAGTTAAATAACTCTAGGTGCCTATGTCTTGCATGACCTTATGTTTGCCTTGAATGCTATTATGTGATGCATCTCATATTATCATTCTTCATATTCATTCACTTGCATCTTGCATTTCATCTAGGTATGCTAGATGAACCACGTGAAGGCCGTGATGTTGGAGCCGAACCTAAAGACGGTGTATGGTGGACCTATCCCGAAGGTGGAAGGACTGGACAATTGCTAGGACGGGAGATGCTCGCCAAGCGAGTGTCATCTAACAAACACTGACCTAGTGTTGGATTCCAGGCAAGCCTCGGAGCATTCTAAGTCTCCCAATGTTTTACAAAATATTACTTGAGTCTTTTATGATTGATGCATTAGGTTATAAGAGTTGACTGGAAACACTTGATGCATGGAACTACCTTGTCCAGAGATATACACTCTTCACCCTGTGTAGGTCTAGGATCAAACTTATGCTTAGCCATGCTTAGACCAGTAGAAGTTGGGTGATTTCCTGTCTTCTGCGAGATATAGGTGGATATCGAAGCACGGTTGGCTATATTTGCTATCGTGGAAAAGAACCATGGGGTAATGTAAATGGAGACCGGGTAGGATGTCGATAGAGAAGCAACAAGACATGGAGGTCTTGGGTGTGGATCTATCCCCGTCTGTGTCGATTAAGGACTGTACCATTGTTGGCGTTGTTTGACAAGATTGAACGCATGCCTATCACTTAGCTGGCCAGATAACTCGTTCCGACCACGAAGCCGAGTAGCTCAACTCAGGTCGAGCCCCGTTCTGTTGTGCGCCGTCTGCGGGGAGCGGATCCATAGACCGTGGGCAAGCATGACCTGAGTGACCTGGTCTTGGACCATGGGCAGGCATGGCTTGAGCAACCTAGCTACCGTCAGTCCCTGATTGTGCAGCGCTGTATGAACACGCGAAATGTGTACCTGAGTTGTATCAAAGGTGACCTAAGACTACCTTGGCGCAGGTATGTCTGGGTTTGTGTTAGGAATAAATTCCCAGCTGGTTGAAATCAATTCAAATCGCCGTCTCTCCCGGATAGTGAGAAACTTGGCTAGTCCCAACATCGTAGTAATTGTATTATGGAATGTGATGGTTTGGATAAACATGGAATTACCATACCGGCTATGGTTACTATTGTATGCTCTAAAATGATATACCACATGTTTGGCACATGATAGTTGCTAACCTAGAGAAGGATAATTATAATTAACTTGATGATGGAACTACAATTGTATAACGGAGATAACCTGCTTTTTATGCAAAAATGTTGTCAAGCTACCTCCACCTATAAAGCCCTACATACTCCTTGGTGTCACTTTATTTCTGATTTATGACGGGTAAGTCTAGCTGAGTACATTCGAGTACTCAGGGTTTATCCCACCATGTTGCAGGTGAAGTTCTTAGCCTGCTGAAGATGGTGGCTAACCACCAATGGGCTCGGTGACTCTATATTTACTTCTCATCTATATGCTTTTATCCGAGGATGTCACTTATGCTAGCAATGTATTTGGAACTTATATTAATGTAATCATTTGAAAGCTATGTTGTTTTCACTAATCGGTTTTGAAACCCAAACTTGTATTATTATTGTGAACCCATTTGTAATATTATTTCCGCTGCAACTCTACGTATGGGATGTGTATTTGCTTAATCACGCGATCTTAGTTGTGATGTTGATTTATCGAGGTCCTTCGTGACACTCGGTGGACTATCGGGTTTATATAAGTGAAAGTATGCACGTGTCAACATGTTAGCGGGGACAGTCGTACTTGATCTTGTATAAATTCGGCGGTTCTGTCACAGGTTCAAAGCTTTGTGATGAGGAGTATAGAGTAATTACAGTTCACCCAGAATGTTATTTCATTTTCCTTGTTGGGAAGGGTAGAACATTGATTGCATATGACATGGACCATAGAAAGGTTCATGCCATCCATGCCCATGTCATCCACTTTTGTAGATCAAGAGGATGTTTCCATATAAACAGGCCTTACTATCTTTCTTATGTTCCTTTGTTCATGGAGTCATTAGCAGAGCAGTAAAGGTGCATTTCCTGTATTTTGTCATCACGACAGTCTTTGTTTAGGTAGGGAGTTGTTTTCATTCTATGTATGTATAGGCCAATTTTGGCTTGTTAACTAAAGGAATGGTTGTTGACACTAGATATGGCGAACAAATAAATCCGCAAGCGCACGGATGCCAATGTAGCTTTCACCCGGGAGTATTCCAAGGTATCATATTTCTATGAGGAACGTGAAGTGAACTAGACTAAGAACTAAGTTTATCCAAGGATAAACAAGGGTAAAATAATAGGTAGAGCGGATATATGTGGTTTCTCTAAACTAATGCAAGACTAAGGAATACTATATCACGGTTGTTTGCTTCGGGGCATAGCCCACCTAGCAACCAGGAGGGATAACTAGACAAGGTCTGCCACGAGCCCTATGGTTTAATAACTAGACCTATCGTGGTGGAATACAAAGGATGGACAGGGTTGTCACCACCTGCCACCTACCACAATCTATCCGAAGGCCTAGCCATAAACACAGGCAAGCTATAGCCTAAGCAGCACGCTTAATCTATAGACTCACTACCCTAATCCTGTACACAATGAAATGAGACTAGAGCACTCTAACCAAGCGGTGAAACTAGTAAACACAATAATATAAATAATACTTAAGTAATCTTACCAGTAAGCACAATAATATAAATAATACTTAAGTAATGCAAAAGAGCAGAGTTACCACACAGAAGATGCCGACTTCACTTGAAGAAGAGCTTCATCCACCAAAGCATAAGTGGAGAGGATGCCGACAACCCTGGCTCCTCCCCAAGCTTCTCGTCACTCTCTCCCTATCTTCTACTTCTAAGTAGTAGAACTATAGAGCTTCGCCTAGCTACTACTCTCACTTGGAGTGATGGAATGAGATTGTGCCCTTCTCCACTGAGCACCATTGCCCCTTTTATAGTGTCTAGAGGCAGTGGGGGTACTTATAGGCAGCATAGGAAGTCGGTGGAGCTAACTGGGCGCCGGGCAGCGTGGTAGGGGCGCCGGTCGGCGTACGATTCCACCGCCTTTCGATTGTAGGGCCTTGGTTGGCTCCCAAAGGTGGTTGTGAAGGCAGCACGTGCAAAGATTTGGCTGGTAAGGCGGTTCCAAGGTCAGTTGGAGGGCTCCAAGTCCATGACAGTGGACCCATGGATCCAAGACCACTCCATCTTGACCATCGGTGCAAACCGACTTAAGATCAACCCTAGAGATGGCTTGGAGGACCTCTCTCACGCATCGGTGATGTGTAAAGGGCAAGTGGGGCACGGGCGGTGCCTATGTGGCACCTGGCCAGTGTGGCATGTGGGGCCCTTAGCCTCCTACATGTGTATTTATCACCATTTTGGCCAAAATTCCTGCATAAAAACATATTTCCATGTACAAGTGGAACTAGGAGAATTATAAAGCAAATCCTTCAGATGTGATGATGTTTTATCTCACTTTACTTAGCTTTTGGGTGAAATGTTGATGGTCAAAATGGGTGTTCGTGACCGTCAACAAGCTCCCCCACATCAAATCTTTGCTCGTCCCAAGTAAAGGATTCAAACAAGAAAGAGGACCGAGCCAAGATTTAGGTGGATATGATACACAACTTTATTAGGATATGATGCAAGCAAAGAAGTTATTCCAAGTCAAATACTCATACCTATGGGTTTTGAAGTGGCTAGAGCATCACCTTGGGCGGTTGAGAAATGGAACAATTCTGACTTGAAGACATATATCACTTCTCCTTCTCAAGTGAGATTGGAGTTTTTGACAATATTTTTTTTTCAAAACAAAACATAGCTCATGTTACTCCTCATATGGTTCTCTCAAATCACTCAATGGTATTTGTGTATGTGTCCTCACTAAGATCTTACTTTGCCTCAAGGCCCTACAACTATAGCTTATGTGGAGTTTTGGGTAGGAGAACTTGAAAGGCATACTTAGAATGTTTATATTGTAAAGTCAAAGCATGAATCCATAAAGGAAAACAACATACAAACATGATCAAGAGTGCAAATGTGTGGATATGAGTGGAAGGTTGACTCCTCAAAGATGCTCTCTCCAAATCTAGATGATTGATATCATGAGCTATCTTTAATGCTCATCCTCTCTTTTTTTTGCTCAACATTTTTTTCACTCAGCTCTCTTTTTTTCATCTTTTCCAACTCTCTTTTTTCAACTCTCTCTGTCTTTTTTCATAACATATAGCCCATGTCTCTTTTTTTCAGACTTGTATGGAGAATGGAGAGAGATCTTGAATACATGGAGTCTTTATTTTGTGGAAAGGTGAAAAGGCATGTTTGTGCTAGCTCTCAGTGTAAGAGCATAGCATAAGTGTGGAAAACATGTTTTTGCTTACTCTCTGTGTAAGAGTAAAGCATAAGTGGTGGAGTGTACGTGATCTTGATCATGTAAGCATGGTGTATCACTCACTCGGGTCATAGAATTTGACAAGACTCAAACAAAATCTAAGCAACAAAAAAGTCTGGGTTTGTTAACATATTGCCTATGGCTCTAGTAGGACATTTACATCATAAAGGAGTTATGAAGCCATGATTTTAGATTTTGTTCAAAACAAAAGTCTCCAAAACACTTGATTATAAAGAAGGACTAGTCTTGTCATCGCTATATCACACTTCACAACAACTTAGGTAATATTATCCTAATTAAGTAAGGTTCCCACAAGCATTAAGTAAAAGACAGGGAATAAAGATTATGCAAAAAAATCACATAAGACTAGTCATGATCAAATCTTGGGGTCATGTTTTAGAGTTCATCAAGTTTTAATAACATGGAGAAATTGGCTTTTTTATGCATTCATTTTTAGGGAGATAAATGTAGGAGAGGGGTACCAAGATACAAACCAACGTCTCATATTGAGATGAAGTCCAGAGAGTTGATGTTGATGTTGTAGTGCTTCTATGTGTAGCCTCAGTGTTTTTCATCGGAGGAGAAGTTGCTTAAGTTGGGGTTGGGTTCCCCAACCCCCACACCTATTCCTTCAACATATGTGCTTATTCAAAGACACAAAGAGTGAAAGTAACAGGGTTCTACTAGTACGAATGTACTAGTGAACCAAAAACTTTATTCCTCTTATTGAAAAGCAAACAGAGGCACATAGCATGGTTGGAAATGAAACAAAAGCGCCTAAACATTTATAATGCCAAAGGGGAGATCAAGGTGAAGGAGAAACATACCTATGCCATGTATATTGTTAAGTTAAACAATGTTCCTAGTGAAGGTTGTGACACTTCTCAAGCTAATGACCCCCACAAGATAACATTTGAGATAATGGAGCTATTATTTTTTTATATAATATACTTTTAATATACTTGGACCTTCATGTGTCCAACTTTTTTTATAGCTCCATGTCTCTCTTCACAAAAAGCAAAAAGGGGTATTTATGAAGGAGATAGTTCAAATCTTTGAAGTGCCACTAGTTCATAAGGTCATCTAAACTCAACATGACAATAGGTTGCATAAGAAAAGGTTCATGTTTAAGCATTTGTTTTAGAGATGAGAATGTAAAGACAAATCATGATGATTCAATTTTTAACATCTCAATCTACACTCTTCCTATGTTGGATTAAGACAAGACAAGATAGAAGAACATATGCACAATCATTTTGGGCACACCTCTACTACTCAAGGTGATAAGAGTTTAAAAGAGTTGGCTATGATTATGAACAGAAAGAAGACATGATTGAAAAGCTAAGCTTGAACGTTGTGTTGGAAAAACTAAACAAGTTCAATCATATCAAATATTTTTTTGATATTCATGCTTATTGGGTCAAAGGTAATGATTTAAATATTAACCACATACCTTAGAGATGTTACCTTTATTGTTTTGAAGCGTGATGATGGGATGATGACTTTGAATGGACCATCACATTCGCTTCCAAGCTCTTCATGCCTGATTAGCCTCACTCTTGAATTGCACATTTGTACCATGTCCTTGACTTGAATTCCTTCTTCTTGATGTCACTCCTGATGCTTGCTCAAAAATCTTGATCCATGATTTTGATATCTGCAACAAAGACTAGTGCAAGGTGATACTACAAACCCGACCGATGTGTGGGCACATCGGCCGGTGCAACAATCAAGCTCAATCTTCATTGGGTTTGCTCTATTTTCTTTGAAGGAAAAAGCATAAAGGTAAACTATTTTTATTTATTACTACTACTACTTATGATGATAGAAACTAAACAAACTTTATTGAATTGAAAATAGCAAGCAAATGGATTATCTCTCGGTAGTGCTTTATTTTAAGTCATAAGCTCGACCTTTGTAGTTTTAACTACAAGAACTTGCACCAAGGCAAATACGAGCTTGGAATACTTGTGGTAAATAAAATCATCCACAACCATCCTCTTGAGGATTTGATAAAAGAGAAGCATATGATGGGTGTAACTCTCATAGGTGTAGGTAGCGCAAGGAAAGATTGACTCTGGAGATTTCTCATGAAGGCATGGATTTTGTGGCTCTTCTAGAATGTAGCTTTGATGTTTGCCCACGTGATCCTCCTTCTTGGACTCCAAAGTTGACCCATCGAGAATGTCCATAGACCAAACATATTCGTCCATTATCTCTTGTTTATGGCATTCTATGAGTGGATTTCCATCCTTGTCCTCCATTGGGATGGGAATCTTCACTTCAGACGATTTATGCTCCCTTTCAACGTCAACCAAAAGGTTTAGAATGCCTCCTTGGTTTGGATTATCAACAAAGAAACAAGGAGGGACATAGGGGAGATTGAAGTCTGAGGTGTAAGATGATGTTGATTCAAGGGGCTCTTGGACAACCAAATCATGAGATGAATAGGGAAGATGATGATTTAGGGTCAATGATGCCAAAGATCTCTGTTCAATTAGATGATTGAAGCTGTTCTCAACATCAGGAGAGAGATCCTCCTTGAATTCAAAAGGAAGCTCCAAAGGATGAATTTCTTCTTCCTTTGGTGTCCCTAGGAAAGGTCTAGGAATTGGGTCGGTAGCTAAAGGTTTAGATGGAATTGGCAATGATTTAGTTGTTGAAACGTCTTCTTGCTTGGGGGTTAGAATGTCCTTTTCTTTAGGGGAATCATCATGGATATCGGTGTAGGGAGAGTTTTCAAGGATTGTGTCAAGGATAGATCTCCCCTCACTATCAGAAAGATGTAAGAAGGCTCCTCCTGAAGCAATGTCAAGGAATTGTGTAGATTCCTCACTAAGACCTAGATAGAAGTGTTGTAGAAGGGTAGGACTAGGTATACCAAGATTAGGGCTAGATGAATAGAGATCCATCAAGCGTGCCCATGCAGCACCTAGGGATCCCTTCTCTTTTTGGTTGAAGGTTAGGACCTCTCTTTGAAGACTACCAACTCGGGGGATGGGGAAGAAGGTTAAGCAAAACTTGGCTCAAAGAACTTCCCACTCTCCTTGTGCACTCTCTATGGTTCGAGTATACCACAATTTAGCTAATCCCATCAAAGAGAACGGAAATAGCTTCCACTTAAGGGTTTCATGTGGCATGACCAAAATGTGAAGGCATGAACACACTTGCTCGAACTCTCGTAGATGGGCATATGGGTTGTCATCTTTTTCCCTAGAAAAATATTATTCTTGAACTTTAGTTATGAAACAAGGGCAAAGTTCATAACTATTGGTAAGGATATATTTTGATGATGGAGGTGGCTCCAAACTAGCACCCTTTGGAGCAACGAATTGAATGATAGGAATGCAATCCATGGTATGAAACATAAAACATAAAAGATACTTGGATGACTCGGTTCTAAACTAGAACAGCTACCATTCCTCAGCAACAGCGCCAGAAAGCTTGTTGACACTAGATATGGCCAACAAATAAATCCGCAAGTGCATGGATGTCAATATAGCTTTCACCCAAGAGTATTCCAAGGTATCATATTTCCATAGGGAACGCAAAGTGGGCTAGACTAAGAACTAAGTTTATCCAAGGATAGAACAAGGATAAAATAATAGGTAGAGAGGATATATGTGGTTTCTCTGAACTAAGGCAAGACTAAGGAATACTATATCACGGTTGTTTACTTCGGGGCATAGCCCGCCTAGCAACCAGGAGGGATAACTAGACAAGGTCTGCCATGAGCTCGATGATTTAATAACTAGACCTGTCATAGTGGAATACAGAGGATGGACAGGGCTGTCACCACCTACCACCTACCACAATCTATCCGGAGGCCTAGCCATAAACATAGGAAAGCTATAGCCTAAGCACCACACTTAATCTATAGACTCACTACGCTAATCCTATACATGATGAAATAAGACTAGAGCACTCTAACCAAGTGGTGAAACCAGTAAACACAATAATATAAATAATACTTAAGTAATGCAAAAGAGCAGAGTTACCACACATAAGATGCTGGATTTCACTCAAAGAAGAGCTTCATCCACCGAAGCACAAGTGGAGAGGATGCCGATAGCCCCGACTCCTCCCCAAGCTTATCCTCACTCTCTCCCTATCTTCTACTTCTAAGTAGTAGAGCTATAGAGCTTCATCTAGCTACTACTCTCACTTGGAGTGATGGAATGAGATGGTGCCCTTCTCCACCGAGCACCACTGCCCCTTTTATAGTGTCTAGAGGCAGTGGGGGTACTTATAGGCAGCGTAGGAAGTCGGTGGAGCAAACTTGGGCACCAGGTGGCTTGGTAGGGGCGCTGGCCGGAGTACAATTCCACCACCTTTCAATCATAGGGCCTTGGTTGGCTCCCAAAGGCAGTTGTGAAGGTAGCAAGTGCGAAGATTTAGACGGCATGGTTCCAAGGTCGGTTGGAGGGCTCCAAGTTCATGACAGTGGACCCATGGATCTAAGACCACTCCATCGTGACCATTAGTGCAAACTGACTTAAGATCAATGCTAGAGAAGACTTGGAGGACCTCTCCCATGGATCTGTGACATGGAAGGGGCAAGTGGGGCACCGGGCAGCGCCTATATGGTACTGGCCGACGTGGCATGTGGGCCTTTTGGCCTCCTGCCACATCCACTTGCCTCCTATGTGTGTATTTGTTACCATTTTGGCCAAAATTCCTGCATATAAACATATTCCCATGTACAAGTGGAAGTAGGTGAATTATAAAGCAAATCCTTCACATGTGATGATACTTTACCTCACTTTACTTAGCTTTTGGGTGAAATGTTGATGATCAAAATGGGTGTTAGTGACCATCAACAATGGTATGCTCAATATTATTAATTCTGTTGCTCTGTTCAAGTTGTGGATCAAAGATGAATAAGAGGGGTTCCATGGTACATTGGCTACCAATCTGAAGGATGCACTAATTATATTCATTTTTCCTTGCAAGAAGGAGTGCCACATAGAAGGAGCATAGCTAAGTCGTTTCATTATGTATGTCTGTATAGATCAGTACCTTTAGTATGCTCTATGTACCTCTTGTGTTAGGACATGAGTTGAGAAAGATGTTATGGAAGCGTCCATTGTTATTGTAAAAAGAGTTAAATGCATCAGCAGCCCTCGAACTTGTAAGCATGTGTCACATAGGTCCATGATCTTTGAAAATATATTTCTGAACCTTGAACTTGCTAAGTGGTGCACCGTAGGTCCATGCCAGCCATGTGGACATTTTTCGCTGAGATGACATGCTAGCATGGCATGTATTTTTCATTTAAGCCCTCACATTTATTTTTCTCATAAAAATAGATCCTTCCTTCTCTCGTCTCTCATATTAGTGGATGCACTCCACATGGAACCCGTCAGTGGGCAGCTCAAGGGCATATGTGACACGCTGTGACTCCTGCCTGCCATCGCGGGTGTCACGCTCCTATTGCCAGGAAATGGCGCGCTCGACGTGCTCTCTAGCATCGTCTGACCCTCAGTCGAGGCGCCGTCTGTGGCCCTAAGCGAGATCAAGAACCAGGGGGACATGGTGATGGTGCACGTGTGGCTAGTTTTGGTGGCACCATGGTGTTCCTGGTGACAGAGGCGATGCAGGTGAAGGCCATCGCTGTGGCACTAGAACGGACAGGGATAGGAACCCATTGAAGGTGTCACAATGTGTGGGCCTGTGTCTATGCCAATGAGCTCTGCATGGTCCAGCGTGAAGCGCATGGGAAGCCACTATAGGTCCACGTCACTGCCCGGTCACCGACACCTTCATCACGGTATGCACGCCCGGCCCCAACTCTGCTGCCTCTAGCCCTGTGTCACGCCTGCCTCCAGACCCGTTGCCATGGCTGGGCCACGAAGCAGTCCATTATCCAAGGCTTGGATAGTGAAAGCATGAAAGGAAGGGATACACACACGCAATGATTATTTCCATTAACCAAAGATCATACTTAACACGCGTGGCCTTCAAAATAGGCAACAAACACAAGATAAAAACTATCCTAACAGAACACGTAGTTTGTTGTCGTATCATCGTGATGTTGGCTTGCATGGAGATGGATGTATGGAAGACCCAAGGTATGCAAGAAATAGGGGTAATTATATCTGTTACTAGGTAGCTCCAAATGGCATGTAATTTTTATGGTGTACTGCTCATATCATGAATAGCTTGTAGTTAAATTTTTATAAATTTTGGGCACTGTTTGTAGGAGATAGAAAATTATCTTGTTTGCATGGATGGATCTTGTGTGAATTTTCATAATTTTTCTATAGATCCAGTTAGGGTAAAAATTGGTGAGTACTGTTCTTATGCTAGGTTGATGCTAGAAAAATTAGAAATCTGTTGTTTGACACTTTTCAATAGGGTTTCCTAATTATGCTAAAAATAGACATGCTACCTGTTATTTTGGATACAGCAAGTTCTGCTTGCCCAATGGCTTTAAAATTTTTATAGTAGTCTATGTGAAGCATGAGATAGCTACTGTAATTTTTGTAGATTTTTCTGAACAGTTTTACTATATATTGCTTTAATCACCTAATTAACTAAAGAAATTAGAAAAGGGCATTAAATAAATTGTTTAGAAGTTGGCACTAGACTTTCTGATGTTTCTTTGGTATGCAAAACATGTTGGTAAACTTGGTTTGGTCTAATTATGCTTTTGCATCATCATTAAATAATTAATTTAGTAACCCTGGCATTTCTGGACAAATTCTAGGTTTACTAGAATTCGATTGGGTTAACGTAAGAATCATGCTTTGATGTTTACAAATGATTTGTAGAAAATTTCATAAGCTTTCCAGAATGTCCTCATGCAAGTCATTTGGATTTGTAGAACTCTTGTTGTGGTTGAATTAAGGAACTACCCGTGTGCATATTAAACTTTAACTATTGTTTAAAGTATGCCTTTACTATTTCTAAGTTGGGGTAATGTTCCTAGGTGTTAGGCCTTTAACTGAGGATGAGCATCTTTATCTTAGGCTATGCAAGTTAGGTAAGTTGATCTTGTTCTTCAAGTTAAGTTAGATACCTGTTTTAAAATGATTTGAATAGAGCTATTCTTAATCGGTAAACGAGTGTCCAGTAATGTTTTCGTTAAACACTTACTGTGATTCATTCATCATGAGCATCATGTCATTCCTTATGCATCCATGATATTTATCTTGTGCATCGGCATGCAATAGGTGTACCGGAAGGAGTGACCCTGCTGGAATTCAAGGAACCGAGCGAGCAGCAGCAGCCGACACCGGAAGTTCAGGAGGTGCAGCCTTCAGAAGAAGTGCCAGACGAGGTCGCCGTTGAGTGCCCGGATCACCGTCCGTGCAACTTTGTGAAAGGCAAGCCCCAGAGCATATTAAGCCTCCTAATTTTCGAAATGCAGTTATAGTATTATTGATACATATATATATTGTTGCATTAAGTTTAGGTGTTGGATACAAACACTTGCTGCATTGGTTATCCAATCTTTGTCCAGATATTGATACCCTGAATCCTATGTAGCTCAAGCTCGTATAGTGCTTAGCCCTGCTTAAACACGGTAGAAGTCAGGTGATTTCCTGTCACCTACGAGATATAGGAAGATACATATGGCACGGTTGGCTATATTTGCTATCATGGAAAAGAACCAATCTTAATTTGAAATAAAGATCGGACGGAGGCTTGCTGGTTTGCAGTGACTCCGTCTGTGTTGATTAAGGACCAATCTTGGAGCCTTTCCTGTTCATGTTGAACGATGCCTCTCTCTTAGTTGGCCATGTCCGATGACCGACCATGGGCCGAGTAGCTCACCTCAGGCCGGAGTCGATAAGTATAAAGTGCGCCTCGGAAGGAAGCCGAGGCGTGAGTCCAAGGGCGTGTGATTTAAAAGTCCCGATCGTCCCGGCGGAAGGGTAATCCACGAGAGTCTTGGGCGCCGATCGAACCCGCGAATTTGGTTCTGAGTTGTTCCAAAGGTGACCCACGGCTACCCTTGCTAAGTATGCCAGGGGTGAGAGTTCGAATACCCCTCACCGAGTTGTAATTTGATTCGAGTCACCGCCTCTCCCCGGTTAGTGAGAACTTGACGGGCTTATCTCCAATGTAGATGCACTAAATAACATAATGGTTCGAGAAAGGATGATAAGATGATGACAAATTTTATACACGCTATAGTTAATATTGTTTGCTCCTAATAAGTGAGTGCTCTAGTACAGGTGCTAACCTAGTGGACAGGTAAATGATGATAAGCTTGATGCTAAGTTTAAATTGGTCACTATATTCATAAGCTCTTTTATGCAACTGTGTCAAGCTAGCCCACCTCATAAGCCTTGCATGATCCTTGGTGTCTTTTATTTCTGGTTTTGTCGGGTAAGTCTAGCTGAGTACCTTCTCGTACTCAAGGTTTATCTCCCTCCTATTGCAGATGATCAGTTCTACTTTGGTTGCTGCAAGTACTGCCTTCTCCCGGCTGGGGATGAAGACTAGACCATTGGGCGTGGTCTCTACTAGTTCTCGTACCTAATGATGCTTTTGTGGGACATGACTTAGATCTGGCAATGTATTTGGAACTATGAAGTTATGTACTAAACTATGTTGCTTCCGCACGTTTGAATTTGGTTTGTAATATTTTATATTTGAACTCTGATGGATGTAATCCGAATGCTACTTATGAAATGTTGTAACGAATGATGTGTTGTGTTGAATCACTACCGTCTTGGTTGTATGTCGAGAGTTGGTTAAAATCCTTCGTGATTTCTGGACTACCGGGATTATGGGAGCTTAAGTACAGGAATTTGATCGCTTCAGTGATTGTTTTTGTACTTACGTTATTATGATTTGGTCGGTTCTGTTACATAGGCCACCTGGCAGGCAGCGTGGCCAGACACAACTACGCTCCTGAGCTCATCTTCAAGGGATGACATCCGCGACATGTACTTCACCTCCATGGTCGAAAGGGTCCCTGTGTGTATCCAATCAGCTTCAGCAGCCATGGCCTCTAGGTTCGCATGCTCAGACTTACACTCAGCAAGTTCGTCCTTGAGGCATCTCGCCTTAGCCGACTCCACTGCGAACAAAGTGTATCAGTCCAAAAATCCACAAACAATCATGACATGATTCATTGCCAAAAACAAGTCATGCCTTGGAGCTGCTTTCGGAGCTTCTCTATCTCTTCCTATACAACTGCCCACTTTTGCCTCTCCCTCTAGTATGTGGAGCCTGAGGCATGGAAAGCAGCCTTCTCTCGGGATAGCCGACAATAGCCTTGACAGCAGCTGAAAAGGTAATAAAGGTTTTACAAGCCTCATCAATCATTAAAGAGAAAGATCTTGATGGAAGCCCCACCTTGGATCTCATCCTGATGGTGCTTCAGGGCTGCCACCTCTCTTTCCAGCTTGGCTATCTGTGCCTTCACTTCATCGCCTGGCCGAGAGAACCTCTCCTAGATGAACATGGACTTGGCCGAAGAATTCTTCTGAAGATACTACAAGAACAAGACAACATAAGTCTTAGCTTCATTCAGAATGAATCAACCAAAGATGGACCTCCCCCTCCTCGTTCGACCCAAAACCCGAGAGGGACCAAGCGGACATCATCCACCTGTGGGGTAGAGTCAATCTATAGCAACACCTTCTCGAGGCTATCCTCTGGAATAACTTCTAGAGATATCTCCGATGGGCTGGGCTCGCGGACCACCCTAATGACAAGCTCTTTCCCTCGGGCACCCATGGTGGGAACCCGAGCAGGTTCACCTTGCGCATGCCCTACCTAGAACACTAGAGAAATGTCTTCCCGAGCATCCTCCAAAGATGGTGCACCTATGTCGAAACTAGCTGTGAAGTCATTAAGGGTATGAGCGACCCAAATCCTCTCTGAAATACTCAAATTCTCACTCTCGTTCAGGTGAACTCCTGGAGCTATGGTATCGCTAGCGCTACCTAGCGTGATTACTTCAGTCACCCTCTCGGTTGACAAGTCCTTTGACCGAGAACTACGCCCAAACAACAAGCATCAGGAACTCATCACCCGATAAGACCATGAGATAAAGAAACTCAACTTACATGTTCTCATCACTAGGAACATCCAGCAGCGCAGGCTTCTTCAACTGCCTGCGCAAGGTTCCTGAACCTTGCTCGAAGGGGACATACTCCACCTTTGGGCTAAAGTTGCCAATGACTGAGACCGTCCCAGCCGATGGCTTGTCATTGGTAGGCCTGGGCGACCCTAGAGCCCTCGGCACTACGAACAACTCGTGGTCAGCCGAATTCACATACGCCAAGGCCATAACTGGCCAAGCATAACCGACGTACCTAGCACTATCGAGGCCTACGCTTGGCGTTGCCTCTTTTTCTTCCTCTTGGGGGCTTCACCCCCTATTGGCGCTTGCAGACTCTGTCGTGGCCCTACGCCTCCTCGTCTGCACACCCGAACCCAACGCGTTGTGATCGGCATGACCTAGGTGGGGAGTAGGAACAATGGCACTCAACTCCTCTCAAAGTGTGGACATCTTGCCATTACTGGTGGATGTCTCTACACCATCGGTCCTCCGCTCCTAGACCTTGTCCAAAGGGGCCCTAGAGCGGTACTTTCGGTGATCCTACAAAATGGAGAAAGTTACACGAGGAAATCGGAATGGGTCATCAGCTGATCCCCAAACAACTAATACCTTACCAAGTTCTCATTGTCTCTCGACTTTGAGCTCAGGGGCTCCACCAAACAGTGTTTGCCTATGAGCTGGGATTTCAGACCTACCACCTTATTGGTAACAACCAGCACCTAAAGCGCAGTCATCGGCTCGATGGGCTCCCCCGATGGACTAATGGTGTCGAGAGAGTCACACATCAGGGACACACGTTCCCTCAGGGGCTGGATCCACCTCTGAAAGGAGGCCGCTAGGCAAGCCTGACTGGTAACCCCTCTCCTCTGGTGATAATCTTGCAGGTCACTCTTGAGTTTGTCTGCTTCTTCCTGCTCAGACTCGGGAACCTTCTCTTTCTCTGCCAATGGTAGAGGGGGCGAGAGCTTGTGGGAAAAGGCCGGGGCCGAGCAGTCGTAAACATAAAACCACTTCTTCGCCCAATTTGGGATATTGGAAGGGAGATCGATGTGAAAGAAGGGAGATTTGTTGGCCACCTTGATCCAAAGGCTGTCGGCGACCTTTCGGTTAGATTGAGGAAGAACACTGAAGCAACAATAGAACAACGCCTAGTGGGGTTCGATCCCCGCAGAGTCCACACAATAGGAAATAAACATCGCCAGAAGCATGATCCCATTCGAGGTCAGGTGGTGTACCTACGTGTCATGGTATCAGAAGAGATCTTGGACAAACCAGTGGATGGGCACTCTGAATCCATGGTGAAAGAAGTCGACAAAGACTACAATCTCACTAGAATCAGGGGTGGGGACATCCTGGCCAAGGGCACACCGGTAACCCAAAAAGCTCCCTTGGCGCCAGAAACCCCCCAACCATAAGATTCTTGATGTCCCCCTCCATCGCCATTGACACCTGCCACAGAGAACTAGGGATGGGACTCTGTCCCCCTTTGCTCTTTGAGCTCATATCTTCTTTACTTACTGATCTAATAGTTTTGGTTTTCTTGGCCAGGGTCTTTCTCGGTGCCATGACTGTGACTACCGAGAGTGGAATCTAGATGTGACGACGTCTACTAGGTCAAGGTAAGCAAGGGAGTGAGCACTACTGCTTTTGTCGGCGGCGGCAAAGGGATGGACCATCTCCACCCTCGGCTAACCTATAAGGGCAGCTAATACTAGTCAAAAACCCTTATGGACCCTGGGCTTGAGGCCCAAAATTGCTAGTGAAACTGGGTGGACCAACATTTGGGCCTCACCAAAGCAGCAGGTGCAGTCGGTGATTCTAGCTTGGAATCATGAAAGCCGAACCTTGCCATTTCTAGAGTGAGGGGGATGTTTAGGGGGTCACCAGCTGATCCTAAAACCTCTAGCCTCAAGGCTAAGTAAATCCTTCAATTGTTCAGACAGGCTCCAAGTATCGTATTTCAATGGATGTGTGCCCCTCTGGCGAAAACCAAAAAATTGGTCAGCCCATGGCTACAACCAAAGTACGAGCTCCTAAAATTTGGAAAAAGAGTTCCATGACGCGACCTAGCTGGTCAGGATTCATCTTGCCACTTCTAGATAGCGGATGTCACCTGTTCTACCTGTTATTAACTCGATAGAATAGCATACACCACAGCCCCAGAGGCTTACATGTGTTTGTTATTAGCCCAAGTAATCCTTGAGCCCTAGGGATTGCTGGCTTCTAGAGCCATGAATTATCGCACTTGGTAGGAGAAAAATTTTAGATCGAGTCGCCTTGCATAACCCGTAGTTATACTAACTACCCATCGGGTCGGGAAGGGGGGGCCTGTAAAAATGCAAGGTCAGATTTGACTGAACGAAAATCTTCAAACCACCAGATCTAATTGGGAAACAGGTAGCAGTGTTCAAAATCAACAAAAGTCATCCTTTTTCGATTAAACTCTATTGTCTGTTACATCATCACACTTATAACAACCAAAATCTATTAGAAACTGCTACAGTTATGATAAAACCTTCTAAGTATAGGTTCGACTTCTCCACTCAAGTGATGGTCATCTCGTGAAGCGTAGAAGTCAGACGGAGGTGCACTGCAACTTTAACCTTGCCTTCAACCTTCATGAGTTCGGACGACGCTTGGAAGACACTTCTAGGTGTTCCACCTAGCAGAGCTTCCTCCAACATCCTAGAGGAGGAGAAGCCCCATGAGGAGGGTGGCTCGTGCCATCTTTTGCGGTGTCGGGGAGGAGCGAACGGCATCGACTCGGCAGCGTCAAGCCTCCAAATCGATACACGAGAGCACCCAGGTCGAGATATATGGGGTAATGGGTTTCTTGGCAATAGCAAGCTACCCTTTGCCCTCCAGAATTCCCTACAGATATCCTAACTCGAGGAGCTCCCGAGCGCCGACCACCGGTGAGCCCAGCCACCATGACTCAGGCCACCAATGTTATTGTTCCTCCCTATCTTTGTGGAACTTCCTCTAACACCCAAGGAGAACATCGGCCGCTAGGCCGCTATGGATCCCAATCTTGAAAGCCTTCTCCCAATGTCGGTGCGACCGTTGGGAATCGCCATGAACCATGGCGCACAACCAGAATCACCACTCTCACACCCTATCTAAGGCTAAGGGATTTGGAGAAGAAAGGAGGGGTGAGACTCACTAGCCTCCCTACCCCCTGCTTAAATAAGCGCCCTAAGGATGGTAGTGGGGGAGTGGGTGGTTGGCATTAAAAACGCACTCAGGTATTGAGAGGGTTTTCACAAAGTAAAAGCATGGGAAACAAAATAGTTCAAGTTCCCAGGCACCACTATATTTATCTTTTATAGGATTCAATGATGCGCATACGATGCGTTCAAACGGGTGGGAGACTTCCACCCGAAGGAATCCTGAAACTCGGGAAGGCATTACTGCCAGTCAGTGCAACCTACGCAGTCGTCCTAATACTTAGGGCCTTCTCATTGTATTCAAGCATCTTGGTACACGAGAAGAGCTCATCAAGACCTATGATACTCGAGTGTTACAGGGACTCACATCACTCGAGGGATGGTACAGCTCTATGAGCACGTCATTAAATCCTGCGGGGCTACTATCAAAGATATGGGCCCAGGGTACCCTCACCAACCATATATCGGGCCCATCAACAGAGGAAGCCCACGAGGACTAGGCGCAACTACCAACTTGGAGATCATGATGTATCAAGGATATCTGCTGCCATCGTAGCTATGGTAGGATATAATTGATTTGTTGTAACAAACTTGAAATCCAATCTGTAGCGCGATCGCCCTCATTGTAACCCTACCCCTCTGCCTATATAAAGAGGGGTAAGGACTCTATGATCATCACGTCCACCATGACACCATCGCCTCATTCCAATCTACCTTGTGGCTAGGAGCAACAACCCCTATAACCTAGCATACGAATACAAGAAGAAATAGCAACTAGACATATGGCTTTTACTCACTTTCTGGGGGGCCGAACCAGTATAAATCTTTGTCTCGTGTGCAACCATCTGGATCAATCTACACAATCACATTAATAGGCATTGCTGGAGCCAAATAATCCGACACAACGGTGGCTTGCAACCCTTGTAGAGCTAGAGCAAAATTGCTTTACGCCATTTAGTGTACTAACCAATTGCTCTAGTGAATTTGTAGAGAATTTTTATAGGCTATTCACCCCTCTCTAGCCATTTAGGACCTTTCAAGTGGTATTGGAGTTGTGGTCACTGTTTGATTGAAGGCTTAACAACCTCGATGTCAAAAGAAGGCTCAAGTTGTGTTCAACCATGTGGGGGGCAAACCACCGTTCTTTGATGGAACATGCTATGATTATTGAAAGAGAAAAATAAAGATGTATCTTGGTTCAATCAATGCTCAAGTGTGGGATGTGATGGAGACTGATTATGTGATTATTAATCCCACCAATCTCACCAACCAAGACAATGGCTCTCAACACCATCTACAATGCCATTGACTCAAAGGTGTTTGAGCAAATCAAAGATCTTGAAAGAGCAAGTGAAGTTTGGAAGAGATTGGAGGAAACATATGAAGGTACACCAGTCATCAAGAGTGCCAAGTTGTATATTCCCAAGGACATGTTGACAAGCTTCAAGATGAAGGATGATGAGGGTATTCTGAAGATGTTACATAGAATGCAAGTGATTTTCAATGACTTGAAGGCTTTGGGTGAGAAGATCAATGATGATGACATCTCTCATTGGTTATTGATGTGCTTACCTCCAAGATTTGAGATGTTGAGAATGCTCATCATAAGAGGAGGATTGAAGAAATTAACCCCTCACCAAGTACTAGGTGATGCCATGACATAAGAGACATATCGTATGGAAAGGGAGGGGGTTGACAAGGATGACAAGAAGGAAGATGACGATAAGAAGAAGAGGAGTGTGGTATTCAAGGCGAGTTCATCATCCAAGAACAAGGGCAAGTCCAAGAAAGAAGAATCAAGTGACGATAAATATGCTAGTGACATTGATGATGAAGCTATGACTCTCTTTGTGCCCAAGTTTGGCAAATTTATGAAGAAGAAGGGCTATGGTGCAAGAAAGAGAAGAGATAGTAACAAGGAATATGTGAGAAGATGCTACAAGTGTAAGAGCAAGGATCACGTTGTAGCGGATTGTACCTACAATAGTGACAATGATGAGGATAAGAAGAAGAGAAATACAAGAAGGAGAAGAAAGAGAAGAAAGAGAAGAAAGAGAAGAAGAGAAGAAGGAGAAGAAAATGGCACTCCAAAAGAAGAAGAAAGGTGGTGTCTATGTGGTGACATGGGATATTGATGTATTGTTGGAGGATAGTGACTCTAGTGATGATTACAAGAAGCTCAAGAAGGCATTTGCAAGCATTGCTATCAACAACAAGCCTTCTCTCTTCGACACTCCATCAACTTGTCTCATGGCAAAGCCCACCAAGGTAAAATATGATGAAAGTGATGATGACTGTGAAAGTGATGATTGTAGGAGTGATGATGATGATGATGATGATGGGACTCCAAGGAGGCTCTCATGGACATGTTGGAGAATGCCCACACATGTCTTGAGATGAAGAGAAAGGAATGTAAAGAATTACGGAAAGAGATCAAAGCTCTCAAGCAATCCTTTGATGAGCTCAATGCTACTCATGAGAGTCTAAAGGAAGACCATGAGGAACTTGGCAATGCTCACACTAAGCTTGAAAAAGCTCACTCCTCTCTCCTCGAGCAAGCCAAGAAGAAGAAGGAAGCTATCGTGACTTGTGACAAGGGCTCTACTTGTGATTTAATTAATGAATCTTTCTTTGAGCCTATTGTTGTTGCTCCTACTAACCCTTCTTATAGCACTTCCACTTCTACCTCATCTATTAGTGATGGTTCCACTTGTGATGTCTAACTAATGGTTGAGAATGAGACCCTCAAAAAGGAGGTCAATGAGCTCACTCGTGCCTTAGGCCAGGCCTATGGTGGTGAGAACTGCTTGCTTATGTGCATGGGTAGCCAAAGAGCTTCTCTCTATAAAGAGGGATTAGGCTATACCCCCAAGAAAGGCAAATTGGCCTTTGCTCCTCACAAAACAAGTTTTGTTAAGAACAATGGTCAGTTTTGCATTAGTTGCAAGCAAGTTGGTCACAAAAGAGCATGATTATAGGAACAAGAAATCACATGCTAATGTATCCTCAATTAAGTTTGATTCTTGTTATTTGCTTACCAAGGGTGCCAATGGTGTGAAGGCTAAGTTTGTTGGTATATCCTTGTTGGGCCCAAAGAAGAAGGCCATTTGGGTACCAAAGAGCTTAGTGACTAACCTTCAAGGACCCAAGCAAGTTTGGATACCTAAAAAGAATTGATCTTCTTTTGTAGGTCAATTATAAAGCCAAATGAAGGCATTGTGTGCTTGATAGTGGGTGCACACAACACATGACCGGTGATTCAAGAATGTTCAATTCAATCAACACAAGTGATAGCAATGGGATTGATAGTATAACATTTGGTGATAATGGTAAAGGCAAGGTCAAAGGACTTGGTAAGATTGCAATATCCAATGATTTGAACATTTTCAATGTGCTAATAGTAGAGAGCTTGAACTTCAACCTATTGTCGGTAGTTCAATTGTGTGATCTTGCATTTAAGTGCATATTTGGAGTGGATGAGGTAAAGATCATAAATGTAGATGGCTCTAACTTCATATTCAAAGGCTTTAGATGTGAGAATCTATACTTGGTTGATTTCAATGCTAGTGAAGCTCAATTGTCAACATGTTTGTTCACTAAGTCTAGCATGGGTTGGTTATAGCATAGAAGGCTTGGTCATGTTGGATTGAAACAATTGAATGAATTGATTAAGCATGATCTAGTTAGAGGCTTGAAAGATGTTACATTTGAGAAGGATAAGCTATGTAGTGCATGTCAAGCCAGAAAGCAAGTTAGCAACACTTATCCTAAGAAGAGCATGATGAGCACATCTAAGGCATTTGAGTTACTGCACATGGATTTATTTGGGCCAACAACATACACTAGCATTGGTGGAAGCAAATATGGATTGTGATAGTGGATGATCTCACTAGATACACATGGGTGTTCTTTCTTGTTGACAAGAGTGATGTGTTTACAACATTTAAATCATTCATCAAGAGAGTTCACAATGATTTTGAAACTACAATCAAGAAAGTTAGAAGTGACAATGATAGTAAATTCAAGAATACAAGAACTGATGAGCTTTGTGATGAGTTTGGCATTAGGCATCAATTCTCGGCCAAGTACACTCCACAATCAAATGGTCTTGCTGAGAGGAAGAATAGAACCTTGATTGACATGGCAAGATTAATGCTAAGTGAGTATAATGTTAGTCATTATTTTTGGGCCGAAGCAATCAACACGGCTTGCTACTATAGCAACTGGCTCTATTGTCATCCAACATTGAAGAAGACCCCATATGAGATCTTGAATGGTAGAAAGCCCAATATTGTATACTTTTAGGTTTTTGGTTGCAAATACTACATATTAAAGAAAGGCACTATATTGAGCAAGTTTGAGAAGAAATGTGATAAAGGCTTCTTGCTTGGTTACTCCACTACTAGCAAAGCTTATAGAGTTTGGAATTTGGCTAGTGGTACTCTTGAGGAGGTGCATGATGTTAAATTTGATGAAACCAATAGTTCCCAAGAGGGAGATGATAATCTAGATGATGTGAGAGGCACATAATTGGCCAATGCAATGAAGAAGATGGATATTGGTGACATAAGGCCTATAGAAGTGATTGAAGTTGAAGCTAACAAAGATCAAGTGCTCTCTAAGTCTAATGTGCAAGCTAGTGGTTCTCATGATCAAAATTAAACTAGTACAAGTGGTCCTCAAGTGCGAGATCAACAACAAGTGGCTAGTTCATCATCTCAACCAAATGACCAACCAAGTGCAAGTAATCAAGTTCAAGTGCTCCAACCAACTAATGTTGCAAGAGATCACCCATTAGATTCTATAATTGGATATATTTCTAGAGGTGTACAAATAAGATCAAGATTGGCATCATTTTGTGAGTATTTCTCATTTGTGTCATTCATCGAAGCAAACAAGATAGATGAAGCTTTGAAGGATGTTGATTGGGTCAATGCCATGCATGAAGAGATAAACAACTTCACAAGAAACTAAGTATGGGAGTTAGTTGAGAGGCCTAAGGATCATAATATGATTGAAACAAAATAGGTCTTTCGGAACAAGCAAGATCAAGATGGGATAGTAGTAAGGAACAAAGCAAGATTAGTGGCTCAAGGATACACTCAAGTTGAAGATCTTGACTTTAGTAAACATATGCTCCGGTTGCAAGATTGGAAGCAATTAGGATCTTGTTAGCCTATGTTTGTGCCCACAACATCAAGCTCTATCAAATGGATGTGAAGAGTGCATTTCTCAATGGCTACATCAATGAAGAAGTTTATGTTGAGCAACCTCCTAGTTTTGAAGATGGAAAGAAGCCCAACCATGTGTACAAGTTGAAGAAGGCATTGTATGGCTTGAAGCAAACACCTAGAGCATGGTATGAGAGGTTGAGAGATTTCCTACTCTCTAAAGGGTTCATTATGGGCAAGGTTAACACCACTCTCTTCGCCAAGAAGATAGGCAAGGACTTGTTTGTGTTGCAAATCTATGTGGATGGCATCATATTTTGATCAACCAATCAATAGTATTATGAAGAGTTTGGAAAGATGATGGCTAATGAATTTGAGATGTCCATGATTGGAGAGCTTAGTTACTTCCTTGGTCTTTAAATCAAGCAATTAAAGAATGGTACATTTGTAAGTCAAGGCAAGTACATCAAAGACATGCTCAAGAAGTTTGGCATGGAGGATGCAAAGGCAATAGGCACACCTATGGGGACAAATAGAAACTTGGATAGTGATGCAAGTGGCAATATGGTGGATCAAAAGATGTATCGATCTATAATTAGAAGCCTACTCTATATGACCGCATTAAGGCCGAATGTAATGTTTAGTATATACCTCTCCAAGAGAAAGCCATTTGAATACAACAAAGAGAATATTAAGGTACTTGAAGCATACATAAAATGTTAGATTGTGGTATCCCAAAGGAGCAAGATTTGAGTTGATTGGATATTCATACTCCAATTATGCGGGATGTAAAGTTGATCGAAAGAGCACATCGGGCACATGTAAATTATTAGGAAGATCACTTGTATCTTAATCATCAAAGAAGCAAAATAGTGTAGCACTTTTAACCACCGAAGCTGAGTATATTTCGGTCGGTAGTTGTTGTGCTCAATTACTTTGGATAAAGGCTACTTTGAATGATTTTGGAATCAAGTTCAAACAAGTGCCATTGCTATGTGACAATGAGAGTGCCGTGAAGTTCACCAATAACCCGTTCAACATGCAAGAACAAAGCACATAGATGTTCACCACTATTTCATAAGAGATCACCAACAAAAAGGGGACAATTCAATTGAGAATGTGGGCACCGAAGATCAACTTGTTGATATTTTCACTAAGCCACTTAATGAGAAGAGGTTTTGCAAGCTAAGGAATGAATTGAACATATTGGATTTCTCAAATATATGTTGATAGACCCCCATTATATGACATGCCTCTCCTTCGAGCAAAGCAAGGTATTAAAATTGTTTGGCATGGCATACATCCTTTGCTAAGGACTTGTTTAGTGCATCTAGTCATTCCTCATGTTTTATAGGCTCATTCATGAAAATCAAATGGATTTAATGCTTGTATGGTACCACTATTGCTTCTATGTTTGAAATAATCTAGTGGTAGCATATGACATGTTTGTGGGCTTGTGAACCTAGTGTTTAATCTAGAGCATGAGCTATAAGTGTTTAACGCAACATGGTCAAGATAACCCTTAGAATGAGGTTTAAAGAAGCTTGTCCTTGGATCAAACCAAGTTAAATATCTTTTGCAAGTCATCTAGATTGAACCAAATTTGGGAGAAATGATCCTCACTTCACATGGTTTCACCCAACTTTTCTAAAATTTTGAGCTCACCTTTTGTGCTAATTGTTGACAAAGGGGGAGAGAAATTTCCAAAGATAATGAAAAAGGAGAGAATGTCAAAGTAAGGGAATCAATTAAAATTTGAAGCACACAAGTAGGGGGAGCAAGCTCATATTGTATGTTGCATTTGTATGTGCATTACATATGTTTGCTTTCATGGCACAAGTTTTTTAATTCAATATCCATGCTTGTGTGGTGTATGCTAGTTGTAGGTTTAAATGATGAAATGAAAAAATAGCATGCATAGGATAGCTAGACACTTGAATTGGCTTTATAAGTGGTACTAGAACCTTGCTTCTAATATTGATCTCACGAGGTATCTAGTTTGTGTTGTTTCAAGTGGTATCTAGCAAATCATGGTGCTAAGGATGGTGTTCAAATGGCAACACCGATTGGTATCACGCTTTAAAGGTCCATTCTTTACACCTTAGCATCATTTGGTAGTCATTACTTCCCCACACTTTCTTATCCATGCATATGTGCAAGCATTCAAATCCAAACTCTTAGCATATATGTAGGGGGAGCTAATGCTACCAACTTGGGTTTATGAAACTTGTCCATATCCTTTATACATGGTAAAATGCTTGGACAAGCAACATGAATCCTAAAAGATTTCATTGAATATCTTTGTGAAACGGTTGTCATCAATTACCAAAAAGAGAGATTGAAAGCCCTAGTTTGGTTTTGGATAATTGATGAAACCTATGAACTAATCCTTGAGCTAAGTGTGTAGACAAGAGAGAATGGTCCAAAGCCAAGTGATGGAGCTAGATGATGGTCATGGTGATGATGGTGACCAAACTTGAAGATCAAGTGCTCCAACTTAGAAAAGAAGAAAGAAAAAAACAAAAACCAAGGAGATCAAGGCAAAGGTATCTAATAGGTTTTTGTTCTGCCACTCAAGACAACATAGAGGGTGTGAGTGTGTTTAGGATCGATAGCCACACTATAAAGAGGGGAAATGTTTGGCTAAGCAGTTATTGAGTGCCACTAGGTGACATGTCTCTTGCATATGCATTAGGGACCTAGTGTGCTAACAATTAACCCTTGAAAATTGCTTTGAAAAATGCTAACACACGAGCACACAAGTTCTACACTTTGTGGTTAGCAACTTAGAAGCAAGGGTGAAGAGGTTGAGGACTTAGAAAAAGAAAAGGAGGTGAGGGTGCCTGACCGAACACTGGTCATGGGGTTGACCTGTGCGTCCAAAGGCAAACCCTAGGTCTCGGTTAGCAGTGGTGAGCTGACCGGATGCAGGGATCGGACGCAGCAGGGGCATCCAGTCAGTTATTCCAAAGGAGGCGCAGCGCGGCTTTGCGAGAGGACGTTGGCGGCATCACGTGACAGGATGCGCAGGGCATGCATTAGGTCGCGGCTAACCTATGTTGGCGTCAGTGTTGTGGGCATGCGCAGAGAAGCGAAGTGAAGACTGGTCGTCGTGGCGCGTTAGGTCACCTCTGACTAGATGAGTCCAGTCCGAGAAAAAACTCTCGGGGTACTTTCTATACTCGACTGGACTCTATGTGGCCGTGAGTCTGATCACTTGAGGAGCGAGTCTGGTCATTTGTTGACTGTGTGATTGAACTGTTAAGTTACCATTGGAGAGCAATGCGTAGGATTCAATTGGGGGCATGTGGACCATCGAGGGCGATGGGACTCTGGCCGACCGGATGCTGGGGTGCGTCTGGTCAAGCCCCGAGGCTCCAACGGCTCTCTGAGTCTTGGGGCCTCTATAACTAGAAGTGCTTCTCCTTGGGCTCACTCTCTTGCACATTTTCACCTATGATACATCCTTGTGAGCCTAAGCAAACACCTCCCACTCATCTCCATCATTGATTCATCATCACAGTGAGATTGGGAGTGATTCCTAGTGCACTTGCTTGTATGATTGCATCTGGTGGCACTTGGGGATCGTTGTGGCTATGGATTTCTTATTACTCTTGTTGGTTACCACCACCTAGGTAGCTTGGAGCAGCGGAGGAGCTTTGGCATGAGTTGGTGATTGTTCGTGGCCATCTCCCGGTGATTGTGAGGGGTCTTGTGCCTTCCCTGGTGGAGTGCCGAAAGGTAACTCTATTGGATTGCTCGTGTCATTGAGTTACCTCACTTGTGGGTAGGTTTTTACGGTGACATTTGTTGGCTAGGTGTGTGATACTTGGTGGTTCACCGAACCACCAAGTGTTGGTCGACACAATAGGAACTAGCGTGCCGGCAAGCATATGAGCCTTGGGAGAAAAATCTTGTGTCCATTGTGATTGGAATTCTCCTGGTGATTGATTGGCATTCATATTGTGATTGGTTCATTCCCCTACATGGTGGTATAATCATCGTACTCACTCCCTTAGATACTTTGGAAACTAGTTATGTAGCAAGCTCTTTAGTGTAGCTAGTTTTGAGAGCTTGCTTGCTAGTTTAGTTTCACCTAGTGGAGCTCTTTAGGGTAGCCTTGTTGAGAGCTCCTAGTGAGTAGCGACTTAGATTCTTGTGTGCCTAGTGATCATAGCAATTAGAATTGTTGGGATAGGTGGCTTGTAGCCCTTGTAGAGCTAGAGAAAAATTGTTTTACGCCATTTAGTGTACTAATCAATTGCTCTAGTGAATTTGTAGAGAATTTTTATTGGCTATTCACCCCCTCTTGCCATTTAGGACCTGTCACACACGCTTACAAGTTCGAGGGTTGCTGGTGCATTTAACTCTTGTAAAAAGTACTCTTGTTTGTGAACATGATTTATGGATGTAATGATTATATATATGTATGCTTTGTGTTTATGAAGCTATTAAGGCCCCAGCTGAATTAGTAACTATTATGAAACCAGATGAAATTTTGTCACCGTCGGATGTAAGCGTTGTTCATTGTTTTGTTATCACCACCGTCTATACGTATGATGCGACAGGGGTCAAAAGTATATCACCGCCGAATCCTTTAGTAACCTGACACCGACTAAATGATCATCAAAGGCGGATCATGGTGTAAGGCAACGGTGACCATGACATTTATACTGGCGGATCATACGCTGAAGCGATGGTGGTGTTAACCTCTACACAGGTGTCTTGGCTGTCGAAGCGATAGTGAACCCGCATAGCTGACAGTCGGGTCAAAGTACAAAGCGACGGTGCTGGTAACCACTACAAAGGCGGTTGATGTGCCCACATGATAGTTTTGATAGCCTCAACACAGGCGGATCATTTACTAATATGGCGGTGTTAGTGTACATCCATAGCCGGATCATGCTCCAATGCGGCGGAAGTAAGGACCTAATCATGGATAGATTATAAGCCAATTGGCGGTGTTAGTGTACACCACAGTCAGTCCCAGATGTCGATGGTTGTCGGTGTTTCGAGTAAACACCAACGAGTAAATTTGTGTTATTGTGCGTCTGACCCGGATGGTGGGCTAAATGGACACAAGGTTTATACTAGTTCGGGCAGAATGTCCCTACATCCAGTTCATGGTTACTACTCATGTTATTAGCACCAAAAAGTTTATAGTAGGGGTTACAAATGGGTGAGAGAGGGAAACGGTCCCAAGTCTCTGATGGAAAGGTCGACTGGGTGTTGAGAGCTTGGTCGCTGTTTAGCTATGTGTGATGTGATGCATGGTGTGTTAAATCGATCGGTCCCCTTAGTGGGGTGTCCTGCCTTCTCTTTTATAGACCAAGGAGAAGCAGGGATTACAGATGGTAGAAAGAAGAAAAACCAGAGGCAAAGGAGGTCCTTCAAAGATGCCATGTCTTCCTTTTCCTCTGAGCGAGCCCCGCTGACACGGCAGACGGTGCCAGGGGTAGCTCCATGCTGGGTGCATGTCCACTGATCCTGATAGGGCCGTGTTGGGCGTCTGTCCGCTGATGATGCCATGTTTTGGCTTTTTCAACAAATGGTCATGTCCCATCCCACTCTGCAGGCGTGCATGATATGGTCCTCGGTATTGCCGTTGACTTGAGTGCCCGCCTTATCTGCGTGCGTAGTTATGAAGGAGCAGCGCGCAGACATCGAGCGAGGCAGAGTCTGCCCGTAGATGTCGGGCGAGGCGGAGCCAGCCCTCGGACATTGAGCGAGGCAGAGCTAGCCCCAGACGTTGGGCGAGGCAGGGCTAGCCTCTAGACGTCGGGCGAGGCGGAGCCAGCCCTCGGGGGTCGGGCAAGGCAGAGCCAGCCCTTAGATGTCGAGCGAGGCAGAGCTAGCCCCCAGACATCGAGCAAGGCGAAGCCAGCCTCCAGACATTGGGTGAGGCAGAGCCAGCCCTCAGGGGTCGGGCGAGATAGAGTCTGCCCTCAGACGTCGGGTGAGGCAGAGCTAGCCCTTGGGAGTCAGCTTGAGGTGGGGCCCATGGTCTTGGTGGATAGATGCGGAGTGACCCGATAAGCGGTGTAGTCATGCTCTCGATCATGCGGATGAATCATTGTTGATGGTCATTAGCTCCTCCTCTTTAGGTACCCTTATATTGGTCCCCGACAGTAGCCCCCGAGACCCCAGGGGATTCGAGTAGAATTGCCTGGGGCATTTTTTGACTCGCCAGCGGGTGCGCGCGAGCGCACCCGGTGGGTGTAGCCCCCGAGCCTGTGGAGGAGTAGGATACTCCTTTAGAGGGTTTTCCTAAAGAGAGGATTCTAATATCCCTAGCCCTCTATTGTCACCCACGATGTGCCCAAAAATGGCGTTTTTTTCTTCACCGAGGTCGGACCCTTCGCGGGTATGTTCGTGAGACTTGATGGTTTGTTAGTTGGATAGCTCAATTAGGATCCTGGTATCCCATTCATGGGGATCCGGCCAGGCTCCGCCCAGCCGAGACTCGATCATAGGTCGAGACTCCCGTGAAGCTCGTGCGCCTGAGTTTTGGCCACTCGCAGGCCCATCCTTTGTCGTAAGGGTGCCTTGGGACAGCCATCGAAACCATTGATGGGCCAGCCCTTGAACTCCTAGGCCCAGGCGGCCGAAGAAATGCTTTTTGACCCATATCCTTTTGCTGGTAAAGAGTCCTGGTCCGTCTAGAGAGGTGAAACGTCTGGCGTGTCTTCGGAGGGAAAGGATAGGGATTGCGGACGCATATCCCGTGACGTGACGTGGTGGTGGATCGTGGCAGGCATGGAGATCCTGGAGGACGATTGCTTTCCTCGCATCCGTTGCCCCTATAAAACCAAAGGGTTCACCCCCAGGGTTTCATACTTTGCCTCCTTGCCTTTGCATCTACAACCTCCACCGCCAATCACCTAAGCTTCCCGCATCCGCATCTCAGCCATCATCGAATTCACATCCGCCCACCCCAATCCTCCAATGAAGCTATGGTGCCGCTCTGATATCACCCTCCAGCGCCTGGAGGGCCTCATTCACTGCGGTCTTCTTTGTGCGCAGACTGCAGCCGAGGAGTGGTGGCTGCCCGGCGATAAGGACACGCCGTCACCGCCCGATGGCTACGTCGTGTCCTTTGCTCACTTCCACGAGCGTGGATTCACCACCCCCGCCCACAAGTTTCTTTGGGGATTGATGCACTACTATAAGGTAGAGCTACAACACCTTAATCCCAACACAATCCAGCACATTGCGGCATTCATCACCCTATGTGAGGGATTCCTGGGGATTAGTCCCCACTTCGACCTGTGGTGGTACATCTTCGCCGTCACCATCCTAAAGAAGCGGGAGAAGAAGCTGGAGCTGAACATGCTGATGGGATGCACTGGCATTTAGCTCTGCAACAACCGGGTCAGCGAGTACCCGCCGATGCGTCTGTCGACCTCCAACAAGGGGTGACATTCGCATTGGTTCTATGTCAAGAATGATGCAGTCGCCCCCATGCCAGAGTTTACCGGGCACCTCATCGAAGAGGTCTTGAACTCATGGAGGAAGTGGGGAGTCCCGGAGAAAGACAAGAAGAGAATCTAGGACCATCTCACCGCCATCCAAATTCTAAAGGAGAGGGGCATGAAGGGGTTGGGGATCATCAGCCCCTACCACACGTGGAGGGTGGCACCGCTGATGAGGCGCGCGCTTCCCCTGGACACGATGGCGCCCGGGGCATCACTTGATAGGACGGCGCTCACCGAGGGAGAGCTCTCCCCCTCTGAAGTGGCGCAGTGCATCAAGAAGGCAATGGAGCCTCTACGGGATGACGTCAGTGCTGTCCTCGAGTTTGTGTATCTAGTGCTGGGGCACCCCCCAATGTGGCCAGGACTGGGGTACATTGTCTTTGTAAGTTTTCTTTCCTCATGTCTCCTTTTTAATTAAACTCCTAACCTCTTGATGCTGATATTGAGATAGAGGGACCAGCCAAAGAAACTCGTCCTTATGGATCACCCGGCTCCGCTGCCAAAGGACCCGTCCGTGATGGCGGCCAACCGCGCCGAGGCCGAGCGGTAGTGGAAGGCAAAGGAGGACAAGAGGAGGAAGAAGCAGCAGAAACTACGGCACAGGAGCGAGGTGAGGACACGGACAGTGACGACGACGATGAGGAAAACAACAAGGTAGTTGCCGACATCGAGTGGGATGACCTAGAGAGCCAGGATACACTGACAGGTATCCACTCATCCATGCAAGGACCCTTCCTGTTCCATGTAGGGGTGGGCGGATCCACCACCATGCCCGAGGTTCTAGCGGAGGGGGTGGCCCCACTGCTGCACCTTAAGAGCCCACAGGGGTGGGTGGATCTTCTGCCATGCCCGAGGTGCTGGTGGAGGGAGGTGGCTTCGCTGCCGTGCCCTAAGAGCCAACTGAGGCGGGTGGATCTACCACCGCACCTGAGGTGCCGATGGAGGGGGTGGCTCCATCGCTGTGCCCCGGGAGGCAAGGGAGGCAAGCCCCTCTGCCCGAGAGCAAGGGGCGGGCTCAAAATGGCCCCACCCTAACGAGGTGGAGCAAGGACCTAGGGGTTCGTCCCCCAAATGCATCCTTCGCCCAACAACATCGATGTAAGTCATTGACTCCTTTGTTTTCTCTATTTTTCTCTATTTTTAGCATGACTTACGCCTTTTGTCTCTAGCAGCGTCCTGAGACAGGGCAACTCTTTGGCCCTGGCACCCAAGAAGAGCGTCGCCATTCAAGCGAGGCGACGGCCGTCGGTTGATGTCGCACCCGCTTCGGGCAGGAGTGACACCAGTGTTATTGCCTCGTCAGCTGGTCAAGCACCGCCTGTGGTGGCGCCCATGCCCTCGGCGAGACAAGTGGGCACGGAGGCTCGAAGGATGCCCTCGGAGGTCGCTGAAGAATCAGTGACGGAGGCGGTGCTGCTGCCGATGACAGGTCGGTTGGAGCTTCCGACCGCGCTCATGGCGCCGACCCCGATGGGCGTGACAAAGCTAGATGAGGCCCCACCAAAGTAGGTGGAGGTGGTGGTGGCCATGATAGGCGAGCCACGGCCGGACACCACCGTGGCAGCGCCCGAGGTAGCGACACGACCCACACCTCCGGTGGCCCAAATGACGGCTCTCGACATGGGATGGACGGAGGGGGACACGGCCGAGGGGTCCTCGAGCATCGTGGCGGTGGTGGAGAGGACCAGCAGGGGGTCACCCTTGGCCCTGGCACCGGGAGACATCCATTCACCCGTGCAAGGCGAGCCTGTGCTCTAGTGGATAGATCCATAAGACCCGACGTCGACACTCTTCTCGCTCGATGATGCTACTGAGAGCATAGAGAAGGAGAGTCTCAATGAGGGGATCTCGGCTGTGTTGGAAGCTCTAAACTAGGCTAGGGGCGCCCTACATGACGTTGTCATTCCCACCGGCCGGGTATTCACTTAATCTTGCTTTTCGCCCTCTTCTTCCTTTATGTATTTTTGTGTTCTGACCATATTCTTTTCTTTAGTCCCTTATCGCTTGCAGCCGGGAGAAATCCTGGTTCCTTCGTGAGCAAAAGGAAAACTAGGACTGCCTTGTCGAAGAGGCCCAGACGCACAGGGATGTGTTCGCCGAGCTTGTTGCCGTCCAACAGAGGGTGGCCGAGCTAACTCCCCTAGCTAAGGAGGTGGCCAGTCTTCGGCTGTGGGAGGCTGAGGCCCATCGGGACGCGGAGGAGGCCGAGAAGGCCTTTGAGGAACTATTGGCGAGGGTGCGGTAGGATGAGGAGGAGGCCACCAGAGTCTGAAAGGAGCGGGATGAGCTGCTCTAGAGAGACGCCGAGACCCGCTAGCGGATCCTCGACCTCTAGGCCGAGGCAAAGAAGGAGCGGGAGCTCAAGCTGGGAGCCAAGGAGAGGTTCACGGCCCTACAACAGAGGGCGAACCTAGATGCCAAGGCAGTTGCCCGGCTGTGCAAGGAGCGAGACGAGCTACGCCAGACCACAGAGAGGCTCCACTCGGAGCGCGGTGGGGCCCATGGGGAGCGTGACCAGGCCATCTAAGAGTGCGATGAGGCATAGCAGAGGATCGGCTCCCTCCAGGCCGAGCTTGGAACCACGACAACCTGAAGGCTGGAGGCCAAGAGCGTCTCCGCCGACCTGGCCACGGAGCTCGCCGAGGCACGGAGGAGCCTTCAGGTGGAGAACGACGAGCATGATCTCCTATGCGCTGCCCTCAGAGTGGTCTGTGATGACCTGGAGGTGGCACGACCGGAGGGAACCAGCTCGCTTGCGACCCGTGCCGTAGATATCACGGCATGGGTGCGCCAGCTTGAGAGGGAAGCTCTTCGCTCTGGGATAACAAAAGCCTTCGCCATCGCCCGCTCTCATTACGTGAATAGTATTGACTTGGAGACAATGAGCCTTGGCTTCGCGCCTAGCTATGAAGCCTCTGAGCTGGATGAGATAGAGACGGCGGTGGCTCCTCTCGCGTGGAACCTGGCGGACAAAGTTGAAGACATAGTTCTCCCCCGGAGGGGGTAGTTAGTCATATAGGTCGGATGAACACTTATTGTAATATGTGAACAAGCGCCGACCTTTATGTATCATAAAAACAATTTCATAACTTCATTTTATTTGATTGAACTTGTTTTCTTCCCTTTTTATATGCGAAAGAAGGGCTCACGTATTCCAACCCTTCCATTCGTTAAGACCATAGGGCCTGAGGTGTAAGAGGAAAAACTTTGATCATGCTGGTGAGCAAAGACACCGTAGCCACCGAGGCATAGGTTTTTTGCAGTTCAACTATGCATGCTTAGTTATTCGTTTCTGCAAACTTTGCCGCTAGGCTTCACACGAAGAAGAGGTCTGACATGGCGACTATTTCAAAAAAGGTGTACTTATACCTTTATCAGCCCCTGAGTGAGATCCGACCCCTTGCCGTTGCTAGGGTCGGATGTCACTGAAAATCGAGGGGAGGATAGCGAAACTTAGGAGAATGCATCTATTGTATTCACACATATCCTCCCCCTAGGATCTTAGCTATCATTCTGTGACCGTGCGTTAGGTCTCCTTTCAAGTCCAACCTTCCTCGAGCCCCAGCGCATGGCGGGGATTCAGTCAAGGGTTGGCATGTTTTTGTGACGGTCGCCCCATCCATGGTTTCCGCAACTAGAGGGGTTGAGTTACCGTTACTTGCCTCTGTGGCTCGAGTGACGTGCTCGGTGAGCTCGCTAACGGGCATGTTCGAACGGAATCTAGTTCTATCGCTTGTGACGAGGTCGGCAAAGCCATCCTGTGGCATTCCGTTGCTCCTTAACCTGCCTTCCAACAGATTCCCCCTCAATGGGGATTCTATGGGCTCGACTGGAGGCTAGGATCGAACGAGAAGGTTTAGATGACCTTGTCCGCTTCTAAGCAGGACGAGCACAGGCCACTGAGGCTCATCTACATTTTCCCCTCTGGCTCTTTGTTCGACATGAGGCGGCCTTGGGCCCTCCACGAGCCGGCCTTTGAACCTTGGTCTTTCGATCTAGGATCAGGCAGCTTGAGCCCCTGAGCCCCATGGGGGTTCAATAGGGGTCAGCCATGTTTCATGCATCACCCTATCCTTGGTTTCCCCAACCAGAGGGGATGAGCTAATGACACTTGCCTCAATGGCTCGAGTGTCGCGCTCAGTGAGCTCGCTAACGGGTATGTTCGAGTGGAATCCGGGTTCGTCATCCGCTGATGGGGTCGGCAGAGCCCTCATGTGGCATTCCACTACTTCTTAACCCACCTCTCGGTAGATGCCCGAGCCATTCGATAGACTTGGGTGGCCTGTTGGCCTCTCCTCGATGGAGATTCTGTGGGCTTGGCTCAACATTAGAATCAAATGAGAAAGGTTGAGATGTCCCTATCTGCTTCTGAGCGGGGTCGGGCAAGGCCACTGGGGCTCATCTTAGTTTTTCTCCCCTGGCTCTGTTTGACATGAGGTGGCCTCGAGCCCTTCATGGGCCGGCCTTCGAACCTCGGTCGGTTGCCGCTCATATCGAATGTGACGACTACCGCTTCATGATGCGACGCGAAGCATTGTGATGCAGCAATCGCATATGCGGTGCTTGGATGTATGAGATGAATGATTGAATGAATGATCATATAAAGAAATAGCGGGGGTCATTAATGTTACCTTGATGGCACGAGTGATGGGTTCTGGGAGTTCTTTGCTAGATATGTCCATGCGGGGTTCGGGTCTGACGTTCGTGACGGAGCCGGTGTAACCTGCACGAGCCTCTCATTCTTATATATCTATCATTCGGAAGTGGCCCAAGCTGTTTGATCAACTTGGGCAACCTGACAGCCTCTCCTTGATGGAGATTCCATAGGTAGGCCCCTCCATACCCTTCCCAAGAAGGTGGAGGTTAAGGTTTAGAGTGCAGAGATAAAGAATATGATCGCGCTGGTGGGCAAAAATGCCATAGCCGCTAGGGCGTAGGGTCCTAGTGGTCCGACCAGGTTTACTCAAAGTCTGCGCCTGCACACCTTGCCTCTAGTTTTTAAACGTAAGAAGGGGTCGAGCAAAGAGAATGTCTAGCGAATAGACACTCCCGCCAGCCCCCCGAGCGATGTCCGATCCCCTGCCATTGCTAGGGTCGGAAGCTCGGTATCGAAATTAATATGTAAAGTAAGTAAGTAAGGGTGCTTGTCTCTCGACGGTGTTTTTGAGCTGTTCGATCGACTTGGGCACCGGTTTTACCTCGATGGTAAGAGTGATGGGTTTGGAAAACCTCCACCGGATATGGGCGTGATCCTGTGATGAGGACATGACCTCCATACATATGACCATGCTTGAAGAACCATATGGAGAACAAAGAGATCAGCGAAAGTGTCCTAAGCGAGAAGGAGGCCCGAAGCTCATCCGGTTCGAGTCACCAAGGTGGAGGCCCAAATCAAGTTCGAGTCCATCTCGGCCTCTAGGACCAGTCTTCCTTAAACTGGTCACCCAGGATGCATCCGGACTCCATTTTTGATGATCCACATATGGATGGAAAGCTAATCTGATAAGGAAGACAATCCAAGTGGTCTCACATCAAAATCTATTCGGAATCAACAGGAATCATGGTCACAAGTCAGCGCCCAGAATATGCCAGGGTGCTGCGACACCGTAATTTGGTCCGTTGGACCGTGTATCATGTTTGGGCCCATTAGAGGGCGCGTCCAGGGGGGTGACACCCAAGACTCTATATTTATCAGCCGTTGCTCTCCTTAGGGTTTGGGTTTTGTTTAGTTCTTGATTTCCTCGTGAAACAGACGTCGTTTTGCTGCAATTGTCGCCGCCAAGGCCGCTTGCTGTGAACCAGGGCCCCAGTTCTTGATCTTGTTCACCTGTGGTGATTAGTACTTTTGAATAAAGACTTGAACTCCTTATTGTTTTCAGAAGCCTCATATTTATTTGCAATTTCAGATTGCGTTGATCCCGCTCTTGCTTGTGTTCTCGATTTGCTTGTAGGAAAGCCTTCTCGGCGAGGTCAATCGTGTTCGCGTGATTGATAACCAACGGAGCAGTGGTGTAATGGTTGCGGGGGTCCGAATCTGTCTTGGTTCGAAGCCTAGATCGTGAACGTCGAGTCTCCACCAATCGACGCTATCATACCTTTCGGAAGATCGGGCCTAGTCTACATCAAGTGGTATCAGAGACCTTATTGCCCATTAGGTATAACTTTGTTTTCCTTTAGATTGTTACTGTTTTTGCATTACCTATAGTCCACCAAAAAGCCAAAAAATATATATGCCACCATATATTCCCTGTCCTATAGCTTCATTGTGCCATGCAATTTTTTTTCTATTTCGCGTTGTTGAGTTTGTGTCCTAGGTCAAGTTCTGGTTGCTGGTTTTAGATTGTTTTGAGTCCAGTTTGTGTTTTTTCCATTGTTTTTCATCATAATCCGTGAGCACCTTCAAGTCTTGCTGTGTTTCCTTTGTTTCCATCAAACCCTAGTCCACACCATCTAATTTGTTACACTTGTCTTCAATGTTTCCATCAAATCCTTGCTGCTATGACCAATTTTGCGCGCATTGTTCCCATTTTGTCCTCTAATTCGGAGTCAATTCATAAAACTGGTCTAGTTTTCGCATACGAACTCGGATTTCGACATTCCATATATCAAAATCAATCAGAAAAAAATTCGGATCCGTCCATCTCTGGCTTTGCCGGGTTTGAAAATTTTAAATTGGTCAAAAAGTGGTCACAAGATCCTCTTTTGTGGTCATAAGGTTTTTGTCGATTTTGAGCACGTCTTCTAAAAATTCCACAGGCCACGTCTTTCACTTGTTTGAGCTCATATTTTCTGTGGTTACTTGTTTTGTGCTCCTAAGTAAAAAAATATCAAAAAAATAAAAAGAAAAAGTCGAAATTTCCCAAAAAAAACGACGACCTAAAAAATGAAAAAAAGAGGGGCAAAAGAGGAACAATATCTAGAGGAGCACATAGAGAGCGCCATTTGAGCTGTATTTGCGTGTGCTGATTTCTACATTGTTCCTAATCATATTCCTGTTGTTCACATCACTTGACTTGATACATCTGGTACTTGGAACATGAGTAGGCCAGCAACTAAAACAAGTACTTGGGATACTTATTCAGCTTTGCTATTCTGTTGCGAATTATTGCTATTCCTTGCTACTATATTGTGCATGTCCAAGCTCCACTTTCTTCTAACCAAGTACAGGTTCGCCTTGCAACTGTTACACTCGAGCTACAACGGTATCACAGTCACCGACCGATTGCACCGCCTGTTGCTTTGGTAAGAACACTTGTAAGACCGTGGTAAGACGCTTGAGAGTTGAGTGCCTTGTTTTTCCTTGTCCACAACCTAAGTAGTTGATAGGGATAATACTTTTGTGTTGTCTTTTGCTGTCTTCTAACAATGACAGGTTGTTCGTATCCACCGACCTATGATGGTATAGGTGCTGATGAGTACATGGAGTGAAAAATTGCCATCGATAACATATTTGCTACTCGCTTTATATGTCCAAGGAGGAAGGTAAAAATGCAGCTAGTGTTTTGCGACATTCTGCTTTATCTTGGTGGGAGTCTTTAGATCCTTCTGATAAACCTCAAACTTGAAATGATATGAAACATCTTATGAGAGAAAATTTTGTTAATCCATCTCTTGTAATTAATTCAAATGATGAGGTGCATAAACTAGATCAATCTCTTGTTATTCCTCCTGCTATGCCTAACCTTTTGCAGAACAATGTACAAAAGAGCGAGGATGACATGACAGAAAAGGAGATGCTCATAGTCTCATGTGAAAATTCAGAACCATCAACTATTACTCCTGCTGAACATGAGAGCAAAGGTAATGCCGACGATGCTAAACTCTCGGAAGGTGAGAGTTCTCTTGATGTGCTGAATTTTTCCACCAATCATGCTATGATAGAGCAAATTTTAGTGGAGCCTTCGCTTGATTTACCTTTGTCACAAGATGATTTGCTTGATGTTCCTTGTGATGAAGATGACTTGCATGATGATATTTATGTTATACCCATACAATCATTGAAGAATGATCATGCTATATGTGCGCTGAAATCGAACACTTGTGCTAAAAATAGACTTGTTATTCATAATGCTAGTGAAGTTAATGAGCTAAAATTGTTGTCTTCTTTAAATACTTTGGGTTATATTGAATTTGATGTTCCATGTAATCTTAGTTCTTTAGAGGAGAAACTTTATGCATATGCTGATTTGCCGTGGTTCTCTAGACATACATATCATGTTTTTGGCAAATATAACAACCAACGACAATATTTGATACAACGAGTTTACATTTGTACAAATCTAAATTCTCCTTTTGTTGTGCAAAGTAATGATCAACTAGAGGATAGTAAAATCAACATTGTTGTTATGTCATATTCCTCTAGTTTTGCTTTTCGAACACAAGTGGAATCCAAAGAAAGGGAGCATATGTTTCTTGTTAGTACTAATCTTTTGCAGGATAGTATTGATAAAGATCGTGTGTATTTCAATCGAGCAGACTATATGTTTGTAGGACAAGACAAGCTACAAACCTGGACATGTGGTCATATTCTTTCTCACAACATTGTTCATTTCCATTATTTTGGAAACCTCGTTTGTCCTCATGTTGTGTAGGATCGACTTCAAACAAAATCGACACCGAGGACGGCTTTTTGTCAAGAAATGGAGGATGATGAGGACATGACCTCCATACATATGACCATGCTTGAAGAACCATATGGAGACCAAGGAGATCAGCGAGGGTGTCCTAAGCGAGAAGGAGGCCTGAAGCTCATCCGGTTCGAGTCACCAAGGTGGAGGCCCAAATCAAGTTCGAGTCCATTTCGGCCTTCAGGACCAGTCTGCCTTAAACTGGTCACCCAGGATGCATCCGAACTCTATTTTCGACGATCCACATATGGATGGAAAGCCAATTTGATAAGGAAGACAATCCAAGTGGTTTCACGTCAAAAGCTGTTCGGAATCAATGGAAATCATGGTTACAAGTCAGCGCCCAGAATCTGCCAGGGTGCTGCAACACCATAATTTGGTCCGTTGGACCGTGTATCGTGTTTGGGCCCATTAGGGGGCGCGTCCAGGGGGGCTGACGCCCAAGACTCTATATTTATCATCCGTCGCTCTCCTTAGGGTTTGGGTTTTGTTTAGTTCTTGATTTTCTCGTGAAACAGACGTCGTTTTGCTGCAACTGTCGCCGCCAAGGCCGCTTGCTATGAACCAGGGCCCTAGTTCTTGATCTTGTTCGCCTATGGTGATTAGTACTTTCGAATAAAGACTTGAACTCCTTATTGCTTTCAGAAGCCTCATATTTATTTGCAATTTCAGATTGCGTTGATCCCACTCTTGCTTGTGTTCTCGATTCGCTTGCAGGAAAGCCTTCTCGGCGAGGTCAATCGCGTTCGCGTGATTGATAACCAACGGAGCAGTGGTGTAACGGTTGTGGGGGTCCGAATTAGTCTTGGTTCGAAGCCTAGATCATGAACGTCGAGTCTCCACCAATCGACGCTATCATACCTTTTGGAAGATCGGGCCTAGTCTACATCATCATGTCTGCTCCTTACCCCTTCTATCGTTAGTGGCCAAGCCGTCCGATCGACTCATGTTACCTGTTGAGACAAGTTTTTCCTTGATGGCACGAGTGACGGGTTTTGGGAGTTCTTTACAGGATATGTCCATGTTGTTTTTGGTTCTGACATTTGTGATGGAGCCGGTGTAACCTGCACGAGCCTCCCATTCTTCCGTATCTATCATTGAGCAGTGGCCCGAGCCGTTCGATCAACTTGGGCAACCTGACAACCTCTCCTTGATGGAGATTCTGTAGGTAGGCCCCTCCATACCCTTCTTGAGAAGGTGGAGGTTAAGGTTTAGAGTGCGGAGACAAAGACTCCGATTGTGTTGGTGGGCAAAAATGCCGTAGCCATTGGGGCATAGGGTCCTAGTGGTTTGACCAGGTTTACTCAAAGTCTGGGCCCGCACAACTTGCCTCTAGTTTTTAAACGTAAGGAGAGGTCGGGCAAAGAGAATGTCTAGCGAATAGACACTCCCACCAATCCCCGAGCGATGTATGATCCCCTGCCATTGCTGGGGTCAGAAGCTCAGTATCGAAATTAATACGTAAACTAAGTAAGGGTGCTTATCTCTCGGCGGTGTTTTTGAGCCGTTCGATCGACCAGGGCACCTGTTTTACCTTGATGGTAAGAGTGATGGGTTTGGAAAACCTCCATCCGATATGGGCGTGATCCTGTCTGCTCCTTACCCGCTTCTCGTTAGTGGCCAAGCCATCCGATCGACTCGTGTTACTTGTTGAGACAAGTTTTTCCTGTGGAAATATGGGTTGAGAACATCTCACCCAAAAACTTAGTTAGACAGATAAGCCAGGAAATGAACTCGCATTAAGCGGACAAGCTCTTTAAATTTTGTTATAGCAAACAACCTTTTAGCCATTCTCTCCTTTTTGTATAAAAAGGTTAGTGTACTCCAACCCTTTCCGTCGTTAAGGTCATAAAAGCTTGGAGTGCGGGTGAGCCAATTCTGATCACACTGATGAGCAAAGACACCATAGCCGCTAGGGCGTAGGTCTCCCACAATCCGACTAGTTATACTCAGAGCTTGTTCCCATAAACCTAGCTCTTAGGTCTTAACGTAAAAAAGGGGGGCAGGCACAGAGAATGCTTGCTAGATAAATGTGCTCATACCAACCCCTGAGTGAGGCCCGAGCCTTTACCGTTGCTGGGGTCGGATGTCCAGAAAGATCAGGGAGTTTGATAACAAAACTGATAAGAGAAAGTGTGCGTTTATTAAGGGTAAAAACGACGTAGCTGCTCGATGTTCTAGGCGTTGACGAAGACCTCGCCGTTGATGGTCTTGAGCTTGCAGGTGCCTCACCAGAGCATCTTCGTGATGACGTATGGCCCCCCTACAGTGGGGAGAAGCTTGTGGTGGTCCTTGTGTACTTGGTCGAGCAAAGGAGGGCGATGTCACGCGCTTCATCTAGCTAGGCTCCATCCTCTGCTCCCCCTTGTTGGAGCCTCTGGACAAGAACCGCTTCACAAGGACACAGTCTTTGTATAGGTGCTTGATGGGGAAAGCATGGTCCCGGCATGGCTCCTCAAGCAGCCTCTCGAAGTGGCCCAGGGTACCTTCCTCGTGCTTCTGCCCCCCTATGGTTGGTGTTGGCCACAAGTGAGCCCTCGCGCCGCTGTTTGTTCTTCTTCTTGTTGGGACGGTTGGAGGCACCCTTGCCGACGTCCTCGTCCCGCTTCGCCTTGCCTTTGAGAATGCATTGGCCAAAGGCCTAAGGTGTCTAGAATCCGGGGCTCGAGCTTCGGTCCTCACCGCTGTCATAGCGTCCGCCATGACATGGGTGGTAGCCACGACCGACCCCTTCCCTTTCCTCGCTAGAGGTATGCCCTGGCATTGAGGATGTCGCGTGCGTCGTGGTGGAGGCCGAGACGTTCATGCACCGGAACCATGCTGCATGACCCGCACGAGAGCGCGATCGGGGCGCTCCAGACGAGGTATTCCAGAGAGAGCGGCTCTCCTCCGACAAGTCACGTCATGATGTTGGCGAGCGAAAAAGTGAGGTGGCACAGGTCCTCCTAGGACGGTCGGGGTCCCAGGAAGGCGCTGAGCTAGCGCTCTAGCTTCCCGTAGTCGAAGTTGAGGAGCTGATCGCTTCCAGTGGTGCAAACCTCCGGTGCGTGCAACTACAGTTCCTCCTGCGCCTCGGCGATTGCGTTGAGACCGATGGAGCGGAGAGGTTGGGCGGTGGTGGGAGCCCCGCCAACTCTCCTTCCGCCGTGGCAATGAAATTTAGGTCCCCGAAATGCATGTGCGCGCCCAGGACCCAGCTGTCGTTGTGATTAGCCATTCGTGGCCAAATGTTAATGTCGCGATGCGCAAAGGCCCCTACCTAGAGCGCCAACTGTCGGTGTTTCGAGTAAACACCAACGAGTAAATTTATGTTATTGCGCGTCTGACACGGATGGTCTGCTAAATGGACACAAGGTTTATACTGGTTCGGGCAGAATGTCCCTACGTCCAGTTCGTGGTTGCTGCTCGTGTTATTAGCACCAAAAAGTTCGTAGTAGGGGTTACAAAAGGGCGAGAGAGGGAAAAGGTCCCAATTCTCTGATGGAAAGGTTGAATGGGTGATAAGAGCTTGGTCGCTGCTCAGCTATGTGTGATATGATGCATGGTGTGTTGAATCGATCGGTCCCCTTAGTAGGGTGTCCTGCCTTCCCTTTTATAGACCAAGGGGAAGCAGGGATTACAGATGGGAGAAAGAAGAAAAACCAGAGGTAAAGGAGGTCCTTCAAAGATGTCGGGTCTTCCTTTTCCTCTGAGCGAGCCCCGCTGACACGGCAGACGGTGCTAGGGGTAACTCCATGCTGGGTGCATGTCCGCTAATCCTGATAGGGCCACGCTGGGCGTCTGTCTGCTGATGATGCCATGTTTTGGCTTTGTTAGCAAGTGGTCACATCCCATCCCGCTCCGGCGGTCAGCACGACGGACTAGGGTTCTGATCCGCGACCCTACGGGGAGCAGACGGCGCAGTGACCGCACGTTCATACTGTAGATGATGCGAGTTTCCTCCTGGACCGTAGTGGTTGTCGTATGCTTCTGTCAGGATCCGCGCCCGAGGGCAAATGGCGGCGCCCACAACACTGTATGACAAATGTCGACGCCTACAACACTGTTCGGGCTATGACATGCCTAGAAGGACTTAAAGCGCCTGTCTTGTCATATCCTGACGGTACCTTCCCACAGGCATGCAGGGTATGGTCCTCGGTATTGCGGTTGACTTGAGTGCCCTGCCTTATCTACGTGTGTAGTTATGAAGGAGCAGCGCGTAGACATCGGGCGAGGCGGAGCCAGCCCCCGGACGTCGGGCGAGGCGGAGCCAGCCATCGGGGGTCGGGCGAGGCGAAGCCAGCCCTCGGGAATCAGCTTGAGGCGGGGCGCATGGTCTCGGTGGACGGACAAGGAGTGACCCGGTAAGCGGTGTAGTCGCGCTCTCGATCGCGCGGATGAATCAATGTCGACAGTCATTAGCTCCTTCTCTTCGGGTACCCTAATATTGGTCCCCAACAATGGTGAAGGCTATGACCATCACTGTCGACAGCTTACCGTCGAGACCGAAATTAGACTGCGATGGAGGTTACGACGTGACTGAAAAAAATCCGAGTGTAGCAGTGGAACAAAGAAAGAATCAGATCCTTTCCTCTGGAATCCTGTAGCCCGCCTGTGATTTCACGGGAATGAAAAAAAATCCACTCTTTTCACTCTCCTTCGCGTAAGCCCGAGGCACAAGCAGCATTCCATGGTTTTTAATTGCGTGTCTCCAGCTTGGTTTACAGCTGCAGTTAGAGGTTAATCATCTGACGTGCTGTTGCGGCCTCTCTAATTCCTGTGTTCCAAACGCCTTTCTAATTAATTCATGTGTTCCAAACGCCTCTTTCTATATTTTTCTATGTTTTTCTATTCCTCTGTTTTGCTATCTCATTCCTGCATCTTTCCTATGATTTCTCTCATTCCTTAGTTTTGTATTCCTTTGTTCCAAATGGATCCTGATTGTTTACAGCAAGTTTGAAACCTACTTTTTTAGCGAGCAGTGACCACCACCATCATTTTAAATCTGAATAAGTATTTTTGTTTCATGACAGGAAGTGATGGGTTTGTCCATGATGCTTTAGTATGGACGTTGCATATACGGGGAAGCTGAATAGCAAGAGATATTGAAAGCAATTCCTGTGTTGTGTTCTTTATTTCTGATGTAAAATGCTTGCTGATGGCCATTATCAACATTTCTAATGTAATGCTTGCTGATGGCCACAATATGGTTGTTGGTGCTTTCTAATTTACAAGAACCAGGAGCAGATGTATTCTTATTAATTATATATTTCTGATGCATTCTAACTTTTAATTAATTGTTGTATTAATTAATTGACTTTGATGGTAATGGGCTATAAGTTATGGCTCTGTGGGAGTGTGTTGGGCAAAAAAAAAACACTATGGGATGGGCCAGGAAAGAAGTGGCATGTGAATGAGCTGGCTTGGATCTAATTGAAAATCTAAGACCTAAGAAATATGGGCTGAAGTGTAAGGGCTGGAAAAATTGTATGGGCTGCAAGCATAAAAAAAATATGGGCAAAAAAAAATGAAATAATGGGCCAGCCAGCAACAACCAAAAAACTATTTGTGGGCCATGAGCTACATGGCCTTTAGTAGGCCAAATCTTATTTTGTGACGTTTTTTCGCCATGTCAGCTGCCACGTGGCAAGCCCTAGGATTTTGTGACAATAAAGCAATGTCATGTGCTTGTGACAATAAATATACAAATGTCACATAATAAATTTGTGACGGTGGTTTTTTTTACGTTTGAATTTATGTCAACACTTTGTCACAAATCTTAATTTGTGACTTAAATTTCATATATTATGACGTAATACAAAAGGCCACACATTTCTTGTAGTGTCCCCGTCCCCACCAGACCCGACGGGATTGTTTCTCTACCAATTGATTTCTCCTGGGGATAAAATTGATCCCATCCCCGTTCTCTAATAGGGAAATTCCCCGCGAGGAATCGGGGATTGGGTTCTCGTTGCTATCTTTACTCGCATTTACCCAAGCGTCTGCGTCGAGCAAGGCCCATCAGAGTTTTTCAGGCCATAAAAAGCCAACTTTCACTCAAGAATGGGCCCACTAAAGCCTCGCTTGGCAAGGGCCTATCACCATCCATCCATCAATCGTGGACTGAGTTGGGTTCTTTTTGGTCCAATAGCCCACACGTGAGTGAGTAGTCTTACGGGCTGGGCTTGGTAATGGGCCTAAAATGAAGAGAATTCTCACGAACCCAAAACAATATTCCGCTCGTTGATCGATCCGTCGCGGTTTCCCTGCTGCGCCTGGCTCTCTGCGCCGCAGTAGGCGCGTGCCGGTGGCAGAGGGCCAGAGGCGGAGACGCATGTCTACGTAGAATCCGGCGGATGGAGGCATGGGATCCCCGCTTCCTCGCGCTTATGCTGGGAGTGGTTGGACCGATCGAAGCAAGCGGGAGTCGTGTGCCGCTGACCATGTGTTCGACGAAATGCGCCCCGGAAGCTTTGAGGTTTCGCAGGTTCCAACATCTTACGATTAGGATTCTTGAGATCTTTCCAATAGTCAATTTCGCATACAAGACTGGTGGCTGGAAAAATGCCCGTGGTATTTTTCTGCTACTTTATATGGTAATAAGCTGCTTTGTGCTGGATCATCATCTATGATGTGTGGGTCTTGTTCGTTTGTGAAGATTTGGCAGAGCGTAGACTGAAAGCAACGGTTCAGAGCTCAAGAGAAGGCAACTTTCTATTCTATATGATTAAAACTTGGTACTGCAAAATCTGGCAACGGTGAGTTATCTGCAAGTTTAGCAAAACAAAGCCACTGGTGTCTTGTCAACCTTATCTCCAACATCTTCAACAAGTGGCGCGCGGTAAGCACCAAACATTTCATCTCATCTCAGGATAGAAAGTATGCTTTTTTTTTCCAAAAATTGTGTATTGTCTTAGCTTGAAGTAACTCACCATACAAAAGCAGAATGCACAAATTTGTTACCTACGCTGAAATCATTGTGTGTGATTGTTTGGGTTGGGGATTTGGGGGGAGAGGGTAGTGCCCAGATACCCTTTTTAACAAAAATACGAAAGATACAAATACCAAAATGGAAAAGTGTATATAGTATCGTACTGGCCTATCGGAAAATAGAATTATTCATAGATTGAATTCCTATTATTATATTTATATATTCTAGGAAACTAGAATTATATTAATATTCTAGGAAACTAGAATTCTGACGATTCTCCTCATCCTATCCACTAGCCGGATTTGTCAGCGTCATGCTTCTTCTCAGCAAACTGCCCCCTTCTCGGTTTACCATCCGACACACATACAAACAAACTTGGCTCTAGCATATGAGGGCCTCAAAATGTTTCAGAAGTACTTGAGTATTTGACAAATTCAAATCTTGGTTCTGCTTGTACTAAATTTTTTATTTCAAATCTTTGAATGCTCTGCAAAATTTGTTTGACAGGAAAGAGGTATATGTGTTGTATCCTAGTATCAAGCTGGTTCTTCTTTCCCATATAAATGAAAAATGTGCTTATAGCCTGATGCTAAAGAAACATGTGGCACTTGAAGAATGCTTTCCAGACAAGTATGATTAGCATCACTTAGTTTTTTTTAGAATATGCAAGAGGGCAGCGTATCTTTGTATTCAGATAGAAAATAGTAGTTTGGCTATAAAATGGCACCTACAACGCATGCCTGGATCCAAGATCCATACAGATACGCTGGGACTGAAGTTAAGTGTAAGCTAACAGCAGCCCAAAGGCTTTTGCCCCGGCCTAATTCCAGAGCGCTGCCTCAGCATCACCTAGTTACTACAGACCAATAGCATATTTTTCATGTTTCTTGTTCCTGATTTTTTGAATTCACAGATTAGACTTTTGATGAAGGTGTCAAATATTGCTTTTATTAATACAAAGCCATTGCAACACTGTAGCTCGAAAAACTTACAGAGAAATAAATAATGGTAAAATTTTCACTCCCACACACATTTTGATTTCTTGTGCATCATGGTAACTGAGGGGCTGGATGCAGAGAGAATCAATACAGACTGATGAGGACTGGAGGCTCAGTTGTCAAGTTCGCAGGGTGCTCGGGCAGCCAACCTGCGTACGAGTGGTGTCTGATGCAGGTGCCTCGGCCTCACCTTTCTCTCTTAATTGATTGGGCACTGTGCCCCTTTCAAAAAAAAAAGAAAGAAAATTATGACGACTGATAGATTCGTGCTTGCCAATCGATGTTTTCCATACTAATATTAGTTTCTAACATCACCTGAGCTGTCATTCATGCCTAACATAATCTCGAAATCTTGTGGCATGGCATTTAGTTCCCAAATAAGTGGCTGTGGCTCAACCCTCCATCCTACCCCTAGGTTACCTTATCCACTAGCTCACAGTTAGTGTATTCTCTGTTTTCTTCGATCTTTTTGTTGTTTCTTTAATAGCATCCTGTTCTTGCAGCGTGTGCTGCAGCCACTTAGGGCATGTTTTGGTGATCACATCCTCATCTAATGATATTATCCAAGTAAAACTTTTTTATCTGATATAAAACCCTAAATTAGATCATATATCTGAAAATAGCAATTTTAATTCTAGTTTTTTTCGTTAAAAAAAAGCTTTCAAATTCTAGCTTTTTTTTTTTGTGTTTCACTGTTTTGCATTTTGACCTGTGATAGATCTTTTAAAGAAACTATTCATGCCAGTGTTCCCGTAGGATTTCTCTCACTTATGTGTAAAACTTGATGTTTTGTATTGATCATATTTTGTAACTCCTTTTTGACAATGGAAGACTCCAGAGATACTCTTCTCAAATATCATGTCCTATTTTTTTTCCTAATTAAGAGAAAGGTGCAAGAGTGGAAAAGGAAGCAATAATTTGGATCTTCCTATTACTTTCATCAAAACCGAGTGCCACTAACAAGACCAATTCACTATGCACTGACTATGCAAGCAATTTCTGCTTTTGTTAGAAGCGATTACCTTAAAATTTGATTATCTTACTTAAGCGGTTCAGCCTGCACCTGATGTTCTCCATTCGTAATTATTTGGCTTAGATGTTATTTGTCTCTTGAATCTTTAGAACGATTTGATCTAGCTAATAGTACATCTTCTTCTGCGAACGGGCCTCTAGTTGGTTGGTTAGGTGGCTCTACTGGCACTTCTAAGGTCGTATAGGTTCGACTCCCTATGGGAGCAAATTCCAGGCTGGTGTTAAGAAAATCTTCTCGTCTGTCCCAGGCCAAATCACAGGTCTAAGGCACGGCCCAGGTTGTGGTTCTCATATGGGCTACAGTGCTGTTGTGTATGGGTGGGGCAGGGGTTCGAGATTTTCTCGACCTACGTGAGGTCTTCTAAGCAAAATGTTCTTACCCCACAGGTCATGTTTTTTTAATAGTACATCTTCTGGTTTTGTTCTTAAAATGATGTTGGACTGTGACACCTTCAAAACTAAACACTTCACTGTTTGACATTGTAGCATGATTATGCCATTTGGTTTTTCTGTAATGTTTGTACTGTAAAGTGTAAAGTTTTAGTCTTCAATTGCCAAGCGTAGGCTGCATGGTTATATTATACATATATACGTCTCACATGATCCCACCCCCCTCCCACGCACACGGGGGTCCATGTAGCATGGAGCACAGCGTCTTTTTGCACAAAGCCATGATCCCATTGGATTTGCAGAGCCTTTAGAAAGCTACATTTTTGTTCGGCACAAGTCTATCATTGAACTGAGCACCTTACGTCTTGTGACAGTGAGTGAATTACTTTCACACTCACTCTCTCTAGGAGTGATTCAAAAACTATATACGTATGCATCTTAACCATCATACAACCAGAATCTGGCTTTCTATGGGAGCGAACATTATCCATCAGTACGAATGGTAGTTTGAGCGCAGGCTGAAAATTTCACCTACTTCTGTGAACATGTAGTATGGCCTATCTGAAGTGACATTAGCAAAAAGCGGTTATTTGGCTTACATACTACATCTATAGCGCTTATTCTTGGCATGATTTTCTGGCATTTCTGATGGACATCTCAAGTGAGACAATAATATATGGCGTACAGTGAGATTCCATGGATATGTAAGTCATTTTCTGCCAGATTCCATGGAGATATCTATGAATGAAGAAGCAACTGTACCATTTACTGCATTGGAGCATCTTTTTGCTCACCTTTTGAGATGACTGCATGCTGCTAATAGTCCATTAAGATGCTATTTCATAAGATGACATCATGCTGCTTTTATCAAACTGTCCAAATTTCTGAATCAGTCCATGGCTCATAGCTGCATGCATTCTTCTTGCACTAGTTCAGCTCGTTTATGCATCCTCTGTGTAATCTCTGGGCGGCGCTGGATCCAATGTCCCAAAGACAACCTCTGCAATCTGGCTGAAATTCTGATGATTCAGAACTCTGGAACCATGCCTGACAAATATTGTGCAGAGCAAGGTGGAAAGGTCAGTTGGAGAGATGTGCTCATCAACAAGATGGACCATAATGTTCCTCTCCAAATAAAACTGTATGCAGTCTGCTGGTATTTGGCACACACCATGGATCCTTCTACACCTACTTCTTCCAGAGCTCACTGCAGGTATATAGTTCTCCATACCGATGCGCTTGAAATTAAATTGCCAGATCCACTCTACCTCTTGCCTGAAGATGTCTGATTGTCTGCATTGCAGGCCGATCGGTCGATCGGGAAGGCTTTTCAACTTTTGCACTCTTTTGTTTTTGTATGTATGCCAGGTATTGCTGTGATGATCTATACAATTCATCTGACCCCGACAGTGTGGTGCACGTACATACAGAGGCCATCAGTGGGCGCGGCCTTGCTGCCCGCAGCCCGCCTGCCTGCTCCTTTTTGCATAAATCTGCACCATTAGCTAGCCCGCCCGCCTGCCCCGCTGCCGTTTGTCCCCAATGGGGATCACGAGAGTGTGGAGGAACAAGTTGCCCAGATTTTGGCCGAACACCCGTGGTAGGGTGTGGGCTTGTCATGTTGGAAGAGCCGTCGCTTTCATCGTTAAGCAGTTTCTGCTTGTCTCCTGCCCAGTCATAGCAATAAGAGAGGGAGGTGGGCTGGGCTGGATGGATCATGTGTGATTGTGAGATTTACAAAAGCCAGTATGGCCATTTTCTTGCATGCTACGGAGATGCTGCGATGTCGTTATAGCTAATGAGCTTTGCCCTCTTTGAGTGATGAAAGGGCAATGCAAGGTACTGGTTGAACAGTCAGAGCCTCAGAGGGATGTAGATCGGTTAGCACAGCAAACGCACTCTGTCCTGTTCCAAATTCATGGTGAGGTTTTTGTTGGCACATATATAGTTGGCCATAACTAATGTGATCCGTAGAATTAGGCAAATCATTTGTGTTTGATTTATCAATTGCTTGTAATTAATCTAATTAGTACAACATCTGGTTGCTGTCTTGTGCTGGTGCAGGTTGTTAGCCTCAAGAGCTCCGTCGTTCTTTCAGCACTCAATACGCGCTTGATCTCCTTGGTAGGTCTCCGATCCTAAGCTCTAACCCACTCTTCCCTTCTCCTAATAATAGTCCAATACTAGCTTCTTGAGCTGTGGACTATGGTAGAGGCAGGCTGAAAAGTACTCTGTTTGTTTGCTGCTGTCACCAAATCCAAAAGCCATGCTTGCATGGGTCCCAAGTAGGGATGAAAACGGTACGGATATTTTCCGACCGTATTCGAGACCGAATTCGTTTAGAGGTGTTAGATCCGTCCATATCCGAATCCGGATATTTAACATCCAATACCGTATCCGTATCTGAATACTCAAATCGCATATTTATGACGTCGATATCCAATCGTATCCTATCTGGTATGGTTGACACTATCCGTATTCGAATCCGAATCCAGGCAGAAATATGAAAACAAATGCAATATCAGTGATATCCGTCCGTATCCGATTCGTTTTCATCCCTAGTCCCAAGGCGCAGGAAGTGTCTCATTGCCTGCTCATACCTTAATTATGTCGGTGTAAATGGAACATTTGTTAAGGACCGTTGTGCAAATAGTGGGAATAAAAAGGAGAGAGTGTGTGTGTGCAGTCAGGCACAACACAGAGAAATTTCCCAATCAACACCTTCAATGCTGATTTGTCTTTATAATCTCTTAAGCGCTCCAGCTTTTGTTTAACAGATCTGTCATTTACATTACAGTATGGGAACGTGCATGGACCTTATTGCAAGAGAGCCAGGAGAACACTGAGAATTTTTTTTTCATTTTAACCCTTTTTGAATATAATTTTAAATTTAACACTGTCGGTTATTTTTTAAACTAACAATTTTGGCCGCGCCTATTGCCTTGGCGCGGCCAAATGCCTATACCGTGCCATGCATGGCGGCGCGGCAGAGGCCTGACGTGGCGGCGACCATCACCACCGACCACGATGTGGAAAAGGCTCTGCGCGCCACCATCGATCTTAAGCGCAGCGATCTGCGTCGTCCGATCCGTGGTGCGCGACAGAGCCGGATATAACCACCGCCATGACCTCTTGCGGGAAAGCGATCGGCGTTCATGAAAGAAACGCAGTAAAGCGATGCCGCCGCGCGCCGCCTTCGCCGCCTTTGCCCGCCTCGAGGACGTCGTCGCGCATGGCTGCGTCACCCACGCCACCCCATACGCCCGCCAAGAAGCCCGCCAGCGTTCAGGCGAGCGATGCCAGCCAAAGGCCAAGCCACGCCGATGCCGGTGTAACCAACCGCGCCAAGCCGTGCCGCGCTCCCCTCCCCTCGGCGAAACCTCCGTCCACGCAGGGTGGCTCCCGCCTGAGGCTGCGCCACGCCCTCTCGGCCGGGTCTTGCTTGCACTGCGGCAATGGGTACTCCACTAATATATAGTTAGCACAGTTAATAAAGTTAGTAAAATTATCAAAGTATAGTTAGTATAGTTAGTAAAGTTAGTTAGTTTAGTTAGCATACGTAATATAATTAGTTAGTATAGGTAGTAAGTAAGGTAGTTTAGTTAGTACAGTTATTTACTCTAGTTGTACATTGGATTTAGTATTTGATTAGTTAGTATAGTTATAGTTAGAAAATGTAATAATGTTAGTATGGATATTACGTACGATGATTTCGATGACTTGATGAAGTTTCTTAAAATGCTTTTACAGATGGATTGTTGTGTTAGAGTTTTGTTCGGAGGAAGTGTTAGGAGAGAAGATGGTATGTTTGAGGATATGGAAGAAGAATTAAAATGGTTTGATGAGCCTCCTAGCTTCAACGACCTTTGTGTCCGTTTGAATATAAAGTTTGGGGTGATTTCACACTGAAGGGGAGGTTTGATACTGGGAAGATTAGGGCACACTATGTCCTCATGCCCTTGCGCGACCCTGCTCACTGGTCCCGCTACACTAGGGTTCTCCAAGGTTCCAATGTGCCCATGGCTGAGGTGGTCGTGGAGAATGGGTACAGGATGCATGGTGTGCAGGACGGCCCGTCCATTGATGGTTTTGAAGACAATGAATAAGAATTAGGTGTCGAAGGGGAAGGAACTCAGGATAACATGGATTTAGATGGTCAGTTGACGCAGGAGCAGTTTCATTCAACTGCAGTAGGCTATATAAGCAATGACTTCGATGTGAATGAGTTCGAACGGGAAGAGGAGGAGCAGGAGGAGGAGGAGGACAGGATCGGTGATATAGTTAGCAGTGATTTAGATGATTCTGATGATGACCAAGGAGGTACAGATGCTGTGGCAACACCGGCTGATGCCATGCCAGTACCGGTTCATACTATGTCATTACCAGTACCAACTGAGGTTTTGCATGGTGTCCATATTCAGGGTAGACTAGTCACAGATTTGGCTGCAGATGATAACCCCTATGATTCATTGGCCAAAATTAGCGAAGCGCAGCAGTATGTTCCACCACCACCTTACACAGCGACTGAGCTTGAGCAACTAAGGTCCAAGAACGTACCTTTTAGGGGCATTCCGAACTATAGGGATATCAGCATGACAGATATGGCAGTTTGTGATACCAGTCTCCAGCTGTGTAGGAATTTATTGTATAACCATGAGAAAGAACCCCTTAGGAAGGGGATGATATTCAATACAATGTCAGAGATGAAACTCTTCCTTTAGGACTATGCTGTGTACCACCATAGACCGTACACCGTCACTCATTCAGACCAGGAGTTGAGGTACCACTTGATATGCAAAAACGGTTGTCTGTGAAGGTTAAATGCACGAAGGAGACAGAGTGATGGCAAGTGGAGGATAACTAAAGTTGTTGAACCCCACACTTGCCTAGACAATAGGGAGGAGAAAAATCATCAGCAGCTCACTGCACGTTACCTTGCCCGTCGTATATTGGGGCTCGTTGATGACAATAACAACATCTCGGTGTTTTCTTTACAACAATCCATATCTAGATTCGTTAGGTACGATGTGTCATACGGAAAGACTTGGCGTGCTAAGCAAATCGCTCTCGCGATTCGATGGGGTACTTGGGAGGAAGCGAACAACAGGGTGCCCCGCATCTTATGTGCAATGCATTATTACAATCCTGGCTTGAAATGGTTTGTGGACACCGGAGGGATGTATTTTCGAGACCCATTGAGGCATGTCCTCTATCGTGTGTTTTGGTCGTTCGCGCAAACAGAACATGCATTCCAGTTTTGTCGGCCAGTCGTACTTGTTGATGGCACTTTCCTGATAGGAAAGTACAGGAGCACCTTGATGATGGCTGCTGCTGTTGATCCTGAGGACCAGATAGTACCCGTGGCTTTTGCTTTGGTAGAGGGAGAGAACAATGAATCATGGTCATGGTTTATGCGTCTTCTACGTGTGCAAGTGCTTGGCTCAACTCGCACTATATGTTTGATCTCCGACCGTCACGCAGGGCTTCTTAATGCTGCAGCTGAGCATATAGATGGGTTCCCGCCTCTAGTACATAGATGGTGCATGAGACACTTTGCCGCAAATTTTTGGTGGCGTCAGCAGAAGAAGGAGGTAAGTGACAAAGTAAAGGCTCTATGTTGTGTACGTACAGGGCATGAGTTCAAGGAGACAAAGAGAGAACTAGACAAGATGGTAAATGCAGCGGGAAAGGCCTGGTTAGAGGCGCAGATGGAACAGAAGGCTTAGTGGGCGTTAGCATGTGACGAGAGGGGTTTCAGGTATGACATCATGACTACTAACTCCTCGGAGTCCTTCAACCGTGTATTCAGCGGAGTTCGATCGTTGCCTGTGTCTGGAATTGTTGAGTTCTCCTTTCATAAGTGCAACGAATATTTTGTGAAGAGGTAGGAACTTGCACAGAGGAATATAGCTGAGCAGGGGCATTTTGGAAAGGCCGGAGCTGAACATTTGAAGGAGGCCGAGGAATTGGCCAAGTAGCACACCGCCGAGCCGTATGGACCCCGCCGCCATATCTTTAGTGTACGGGGCTTAGGTGGCACAAGCTTGGACGACGAACGTTATGATGGATGAAACTACTGAGTTGATCTTGAAAAGGTAGAGTGCAGTTGCAACGTCCCTCAGATCATGCATGCCCCTTGCTCTCATATGATCACGGCCTGCAGGGTTCGCGGGTACAACTATGAGGATCTACCATATATGTCACCCTTGTATCTCCGTTCGAACACCGTTAGTATTTGGGAGATGAGCTTCGAGCCATACCTAGACCCAACACAGTGGCCACCTTATAATGGTTATGACTACGTGCCGCATCCGGATCTAATGAAGGTAGGGAAGGGTAGAAGGAAGAAGAAGCGACTGAAGGGGGACATGGACGCTATGAGAGGGTACGGGGAAGACATGTACGGCGGGGGAGACTTCAACGAGACCCGTGGCAGGAATCTTTGCTCCGTTTGCAAACAATCTGGCCACAAGGCTAGCCGGCATAGAAGACAGCATGTGATTTCATATTGTTTTCGTATTGCATAACATGTAGTTCAAATTTTGTAATGGTACATAATGTTAATCTGAAAATTGTTAATTTGAATATTCTAACCCTTTGTTTATCATTCTGTAACAGGATGGCCCCTCCCACGCCGCACCAGCTGATCCCCCTTCTTGATGTGGAGTACGACGACCCCCTTCTTCTACCGGACAACGAGGTTTCATTACGTCGTGGGACTTAGTTCATTACGTCGAACTTATGTCGAACGAATATTCTCGTCGAAAACTTGTAGACTCATAAACAATGAAAATGTTGTATTGCAACTTGTTGTCCATTTATTTGTGTCATGTTCATTTGGTACTGCACTTGTAGTTTTATACAGCACCGCGGCGGACGACGTCCTCGGCGCCGGGCAGGCGCGGGCGAAGGCGGGCGTGGCGGCACTGCCTTGCTGCGTTTCTCGCGGAACGCTGACTGCTCGGGCAAGAGGCCGCGGCGATGGTTATATTCGGCTCTGCCGCGCCACGGATCAGGGCACGGCACTGCCGCGCCAAGATCGATGGCGCGGCAGAGCCTTTCCACGTCAGCGGTGAGCGGTGATGGTCGCCGCCACGTCAGGCCTCTGCCACGCCGCCATGCATGGCGCGGCACAGAGCATTTGGCCGCGCCAGGGCAATAGGCGCGGCCAAAAGTGTTAGTTTAAAAAACGACAGTGTTAGATTTAAAATTATATTAAAAAAAGGGTTAAAATTAAAAAAAATTCAACACTGATGGCACATGAGAGTTAGTCCTATCTAGACGAACAATGATTGCTGATACACTAGCTATCTTATCCACTAACGACGTTTCTTTTCATTAATAAAATAAGATTAAAACATCTTTGTGGGGTTGTCTTTATCAGTAGGAAGTAGGAACCTAACGGCGTGTAGGTCGTTAACTCGTTATGCAGTTAGCACCTAAAAGATAAGACCTAGATATTTGTATATGCACATTACCCAAAAAAGAATATTACACACTTACAGACTACTAGAAGCCATATAAGTACATGGCGACACACTTGCATGTACCTCAGTGCCCGCAAGCTAGAAGTGTAAGTTTTGTACGTATTTAATTGTTGTAGCCTAGTCAAACATTGGAAAACTCCATTTCATTTTTGTTTGGCTTTGCAATGAAAGCACTATTTTGTTTGCAAAACTAGCCATTTGACATGGCCCAGAAGACCACTTTCCAGGGTAAATAACATAGCTTACATACAAGCTGCAGCGAAATCTGTGAAATGTAGAAATTTCATTTCACTAGCTAATAAAATATTTAGATTTACCTAGCGCAATCAGTTGATAGTAGCAAGTTACACTCCAAAAAAAACACTGAGGTAGTACTGTTTAAATTAAGTGTATATACTTTGTTTAATGAAAAACGGGCAAAATGTCCGATCGAGAAAAAAAAAGTGTACATGCTTTGTCTAGTAAAATGAAAAGAAAAGAGAGAGGGGGATTCATTCATCTTGCTACTGGATAAAACCAAGGATTCAGTTCTTGGCAGTCAAGTTTATTCAATCCTTGTTATATGTGGCTCCAAGATCCAGATTATTATGTCAGATCGACTTTATTCTAAGGCGCCTTCATGCATATTTAAGTACTCTCTCTGTTCCGAATTATAAGACGTTTTGGTATTTCTACATACATAGTTTTTACTATGTAGACATAACTTATATCTATGTGCGTAGCAAAAACTATGAATCTAAAAAAACCAAAATATCTTATAATTTGGAACGGAGGTAGTACTAAACATTTTTTGCACTTTTATATATAATCAACCAATATATCTACAAAAGTTAGCATAGCAACCCCATAAAATCAGAACACCCTGGTTTTGTTACCAAAACAGATAATAGGTTTTTGTGGAGAGCCAATTGTATGATAACCAGCTTTGGGTGCCGATTTTTCTTTTTTTAAGCAAAACAGGCACATGCTTTTCAATATATTGATAGAGAAAGAGAGCAAAGTCTAAGCGAAACCAACCAGGTGGCCTAGCTAGGCCAAAGAAAGGAAAAAAGAATTACAGCTCATGGAGGTTTACATCTTAGGGATTGTTTGTTTAAGGCCTTTTTGCTCCCTCTAAGCACCAGGCACGTGCTCCTTTCGCTGAAAGATCCGTACGTGCATTTTAAGGAGAAAGGCCCAGTTCGCCTTAATCCATATTCGGTTTGTTCAACTTCTTTTTTTAACTGTAATAATGTTTTTCTCTCACAATAATTTAGTCAGAATAGTGTTTTTCAGCTAGTTTCAGCTAAAATTCTGCCGGTCGAACGGGCCCGTTTTTCAGCTACTCATGTGTTTTTCACCACGGGATATATCGCCTTCACTCTCACCACTTTTGAGGTTGGTTGATGATCAGGCCCTGATTTCAGGATCCGATTCGAAATCAAATTATGCCCAACTTCAATCTACTAAATCCGCAGCGATATATATGTCCAAGCAAATGACTGGATACTCATCGGTCATCAGTATATAGCATCGGTCATCAGTATATAGCATGACAGAGAGGGTACACTACTGCATTCAGGTTGTTTGTCGAGTGTCTAAGGCACGGCAAAGCCTTTACCGAATGCGGCACTCAATAAAAAACACATGGTAAAAAATTAATCGGCAAAATCATCTTTGCCGAGTGTCTTTTATCGGGCACTCGCCAAAGGCTTTACTGAGAGCCCCGGGCACTCGGCAAAGAAAAGCGACCGTCACGGCGCCGGCCCCATTGACGATCTCTTTGCTGAGTGCCAACCTTGCAGGCACTGGGCAAAGATTTTTATTTTTTAAAAAAAAATTCTTTGTCGAGTGTCCTCTATCCGTCCCTCGGCAAAGATATTTTAATTTTTTTTAAAAAAAATTCTTTGCTGAGTGCCCCCTGGCCGGCGCTCGGCAAAGTTTGAATTTTTTTTTTAAAAAAAATTCTTTGCCGAGTACCATGGTCATGGCACTCGGCAAAGCTGGAAAAATGGTTTTTCGAGCGCCCATTTTTTCAGCTTTGTCGAATGCTGTGACCATGGCACTCGGCAACGGGGTCCTTTGCCGAGTGCAACACTCGGCAAAGTGACCCAAAACGGTAATTTTTAATTTTTTTTACATTCCATCGTGACAAATAAATTCATACAAACATATATCACATATATATCTCATCCATCACATATATATCTCATCCATTCGCACATATCACATCCATCACAATATATATCATATATATAATAATAAGCGCTCAAGTACATCTAAATAAATCCACAAGTCCATCACAAGTCCATCAAAGTCCACAAGTGCATCACAAGTATATCATAAGTTCATCACCAAGTGAACAACAAATAAAAAAAAAATACAACGTACACTCATCTTGGTCACTGTGACTGTGGTGAAGGCCCAGCTTCATCATTCGAAGGTGCATGAGGTGGATTATTCGAACCACCGTAAGATGGAGACTACACAAAGGAGAAAAAATTGCATGTGAGACAAGATTATTTGGATAGCTAATCTAGGAAGGTAGAGGCCATACAAGCAAAGCACAAGCGAAAGTAAAAAAACTTTCATACTCACAGGAGTAGCTGCAGCTGCAGGACGCGAAGGTAGAGGTGGAACCAACAGCCCAGCTGGCAGAGAGAAGCCCACACGTTGCCCAAGCCCTTGTAGGAAGTCCGTAATGTCCGTCAGCCTCTGCGCCTAGGCCTGTCGCTCGGCCTCCAGCTGGGCCGCCATCCTCTGCTGTCCGGCCTCCAGGTCCTGACGTTGCATCATTTCTTGTGTCTAGCCGGGCCTGCAATATTTCACTCTAATGTTTCAGTAATGCAAAGCTAATTAAGGTGTGTAAAGATCAATGTATGATGAGTAAAACAGGAATAACCTCGAGTGCGTCGACCCGGTGTTGTGCAGTGGTCGGTCGTGTGTGGATGGCGGGGCTCTCGCTCGTGCTCCGTGCTCGGATCTAGGAGAGAGGGAGTAGAGGCCGTGTCGATGACGCCATCGCCAAGCCAGAACTGCCCATGCTTCTTGCCTTGCCCCGCCCTCATGACGGTCTTTCCATCGAAGTCTTAGGTGCTCGGATCGTGATCTGACCCATGGAGCGACCTCGCCACCTCAGTGTACTCACTGATGCGGGAGTGGATGCTCGGGTTCGTGTATGCCTCGGGCGGGTCCTCCAGGTTGAAGGAGACGTCGGACGTCGCCTTGCCCTTGTGGGCCATACACCATGCCTGGAAGTCCGAGCAAGCCTGGCCACTATGTGACGCCGACTGCGAGAAAGATAGGACGATGATTAGAAATCAGGTAGAACTGAGCGTCACAATAGATAAATGAATTCGCGTACCCATGCTTGTTTGTATCCGGAGAGGCTGTGGCTGCCTTGATGGTGTGTTGGACCTTGCATCTGCAAATGATGGTCCCATGCATCCCTGTGCATCTTGAGGTACTCCTTCGTGAACCACCTCTCCACCATCATCGCCCAACACTTGGGATACGCTTGGCACCACCAGGGAATCATCTACACGTCATCAAGCATTGGACATATAAGAAGATCAAATTAAACCAACTTAATCTCAAAACGAATCAATATTGATGTTCTTCATTTATCTCAAGGTACTACTCCCGGGTCAGCTGCATCTCTCTTGTGTCTTTCTTGGTTTTTCTCTCTCCAAGCTTCGACCCGTAGTAGGTTACGATGGCCTGGATGCGCACCTCGTGATGCATGTCGGTGATGAGTTTTTACAGGCTTTGGTAGTCACCTGCTCCGCCCTGGCCTCAAATCCCTCCTCGCATCTGTAATAAGTCTACATACAAAAGCGATGTATCCATTCATTATTTCAAGAAAAGTCCAATGAATGCGAGGTATTGAGCAGTGTTGTGCGAGAGAGACTTACCCAAAACTCTGCCTTCACCCGCGCCGCCTTGTTGGGGTGAGTATATTCAGTAGCCGGCTACAAAATTAGTTATTATGTAGCCACCTCCATTTACGATAATTTTATATACTAATTTACGATAATGTCAATATATATTTACGATAGTTGGGTTTAGTATAACACATGGAGATATTTACCATAACGTTATAGTAAACCACTTAGTAAGGAGTTACTATAATCTCGTAAATTAACATAGTAATTATCGTAACTCAAAGTGGCTATATAATAAGTTATTTTGTAGCCAGCTACAGGATAGTAATTATATATATATATATATATATATATATATATATATATATATATATTCAATTAAGGAACTATGGGATATATATGTTCGTCGCTTTGGTGACTTGAACCCTTACCTACTTCTATTTGGAGAGTCATTTAGCATTATTTTGAACGCAAAGCCATTTGGCATTATATATAGGAATTCTACTCTAAAGTCCAAAGGTATTACTTAACTAACTATTTTATCCCAAGGAAAACATGTATCTGGTGCAAATCTGAATTATATCTGGATGCAATTTGCTAATACTCATCGTGTAAGTGCAACAATATTCATAGATCGTGCAAGTGCAACATGATCATAATAATTAATCAAATATGTAATATAACAGTGCAATAGCGTTCTTCTCAATTCCATGCATGGAAGCGATTTTGTAAACTAATCATTGCACGACATCTGTACTAGCTTGGTGGGGCCACATGGTGGAGTTGCATCAGATCTTATAGTTGTGTGCTCGATCTGGAATGAATGTTTTGCACCCACAGTGTGCGATGTGTTTGTTCAACTGTTTCCCTTTGGTTCCTCATCGATCCCTTTCCTGTGCTGGTGTGCTGCCTGTGGCCACTCTCTCTCTCTCTCTCTCTCTCTCTCTCTCTCTCTCTCACGCCCTAGGAAAGGGATCACACATGACACCTCTCTAAATCCCCCTCTAGGGCCCTAGCTAGAGAGAGACTGATAGCAGCTCTTGCTACTCCATCCTGCGTCTGTTTATAAAAAAGGACAGGCCCATGATCACCCTGGGCCCTTGTAAATTGCCCCTCCAACTGCACATGATCTCCTCTCCATCTCCTTCCAGCTTATTATATGCGGCATGCATCTATCATCCCTGATCTCTTTCATCTTCCCGGCCGCAGTGTGCTTGCTTGCTAGTTCTTTTATAGCTATAGATCTGTCTCTCTAGCTCTCTTCTCTCTCTCCCCCTAGCTCGTACATGTCTACCATCTACATGAGCCAACTGTCTACTCTCCCTCTAATGGAGATGGAGGGAGAGCAGGATCAGAGACTCTTTCCGGCGCCCTTCCATGTCGCAAAGGACCCTCCCATCTTGCTCCCGTTCATGATCACCAACCCTGTGGATCAGCTCCAAGGGCAAAGCAGCTATGGAGATCAGCACTTGAGGCAGCATGTTTTGTCTGAATCTACTCAACAGGTTAGGGGCCGGATCACAACTTTGCTATAGAGTATATATAGATGCATATGTGTGTAGCATCCAAGGAAAGCTACTATAAATTTATAGCAATATTCTAAATTTATATCTTAGCATGCATAATAATATATTTATTTTGTTCGTTGTCATTTTTATTCTGTCAGTTTACCGATCGGATGATGATGAGCGGATCAGAAGTCTTCCCTACTAGGCCATCGCCGTTCCGGCAGACTATCCAAAGCATCGATGGTGACATGACCCAGCGATCTGCGTATGATCCATATGATATAGAGAATAATAAGCACATCGAAGGATTGCGCAGCGGCGGCTGGACAGTGTCGTCGTCACCGCCAGCAGGAAAGATGAAGATCACGCGGAGGAAGGCAACGAGCGAGTATCCCGAGGCCCGTGGTGGGGCAGCAAGAAAGCCAAGGAGAAGACCACAAGCGCACCAAGATGAGAGCCAGCTACTGCAGCATCAGCAGCAGGCTATGGGTGTCGTTAGAGTGTGCTCCGACTGCAACACCACAAAGACCCCCTTGTGGAGGAGTGGTCCTTGTGGCCCCAAGGTGAATTACCAATGCAATTGGGAAATAAAAAGCCCTGATCTGTGCCGTTTGAGGTTCTCAGAACAAGTTGTTACAATTTTGCAACCTAGTACCACATATAACCAAGGTAATAAATAGCGGTGGTAGCCGCCACAATAGCGGTAGCGTTCCATTGCCGCCACCGCTACAAGGTAGCGCTCTGAACTTTGCAGCCTAGAACTTTGCGGCCGTAATTTTGAATAGCAAACGATATTGCGGGCCACAATTACACGTAGCAGGCCGCAGTGTAGCGTGGAAGCAAATAAGATGTTTCTTTACAAACTCTTAATGTGATGATTTAATGCGTGGAACACCATGTTTGTTTTATTAATTTAAATATATGAGACATCAGTTCTTTGAGTGTAATTAAATATCTATTTATACTCATTATTTATGATATATGTATTTAAAATTATGTGAGATTATCAAGTGCCGCTATTGGAACTTATCATCCGCAATATCGCCCGCAATCCGCAATCCACTACCTCGACGCAAATCCGCTACCAACCCGCTATACGTTATTTATTAATTACCTTGCATATAACACATTCATGAGCTAGCGTGTTTATTTTCCTCTTGTTAATGTGTGTTGTGTTTTGCCCTTTGCATGGTGCAGTCTCTTTGCAACGCATGTGGCATAAGGCAAAGGAAGGCGAGGCGGGCGATGGCGGCCGCCGCGGCAGCTGCTGCCAGCGACGGAGGAGCTCCACAAGCGGCCACCCAGCAGCCGAAGCCGGCCAAGAAGGAGAAGAGGTCGGACGTTGACCGGTCGTCGCTGCCGTTCAAGAAGCGGTGCAAGATGGTAGTTGTCGATCACGCTGCTGGTGGTGCAGCCACTGAAGAAGCGACGACGACACCAGAAACCGCTGCTCCGACCAAGGATCAGGCGGATCATCACGTCTCCAGTGACAAGCAGGTTAATGGCCATGCCGCGACGAGTCTGCAGAGCAAGATCGTCGCCACTCCTCCCCAGGCGATGTCGTCGTTTCATGCCTTCCCGGCTGACGAGATCACTGACGCCGCCATGCTGCTCATGACACTTTCCTGTGGGCTCGCTCGTCCGCAGCTAGCCATGGCTTCTAGCTAGCTAGCTGCTGAGAAATAGACGATCACCAGTAGCCACCGAGATGCATGCATGAGTGCAACCTGATTATTATGCCCTAAGTACCCTATAGCTACCGCTATCATATCTTCATTCATATCGCTTGTGTTTTCTTGCTTTGATTTTGTGTTGAGGAAGAGGAAGGAGATGATCACCAGGAGAGATAGAGTGATCACATGTCCAAGGAAGAATAATAGGCGAAGAACTCTCGCTAGCCAGTAATTATTAGTACCGGCCAGGAATATTTAATTTGCTATAAGAGTGAGCCTTTTAATTTCACCCTTTTTCCAGTTGTTGCGTGCGGCTAATATATTCAAGCCACTATATGCTATGTAACTGTATTTGTTCCTTAGTTAATTTGTATTAGTTATATATGTACTGGATCATCGGAGCTAATAAAAATATTGAGGATATTGATCGAGAAACAACACTGAAACCTTCTCTCTCTACATATAATACTGCTAGCTGTTGATTGGTTGTCATGTCTGTGGTTTAGGCATGCATTTTTCTCTCTGTTACATATGTGTATGTCAGCTGCTACTTGGCTGAGGTAGGAATAGGGCCTCCTCTAGCTACTTAGCTTCCTGCCAGTATCCCACATACCTACCTTAGGGCGTATTTAGTTCCCTGAATTTGGGAATTTGGCCTACTGTAGCACGTTCGTTTTTATTTGACAAATAGTGTTCAATCATGGACTAATTAGGCTCAAAACGTTCGTCTCGCAATTTTCAACCAAACTGTGCAATTAGTTTTTTTTGTCTACATTTAATGCTCCATGCACGTATCGCAAGATTCGATGTGATAAATACTGTAGCACTTTTTTAGGATTTTGGGGTAGCAACTAAACACGCGCTCACTTTTTGTGACAAACATTCCCTTTTATCATGCATGTCAGCTACTATATGGGAATGTGGGACAACCAGTGCATGTCTTGATGTTTGGAAACGATTGCCCAGTGCAACAACTTACTATTACTGCTACAGAAAAAGGAAAAAGCCCCTCATGCAATCATGAATGCTTAATTTGCAACAAACATCTCCTTAATGAAGTTTCATTTGTTGCCCTATACTAGCTAGGATCAGGTAACTAAAGAGCTCTACCACCAATCATTTATCATTTAATAGCTAAACGGTGATGTTTATCTTAAGTAAGTATGCAATCATATATACTAGCTACTTAACTAAAGAGCACTCTCCTTAATTTATCATTTATCATTTATGGGTAACTAAAGAGAGCACTAGCTACCCAGTGAAGCTGAGTACTCCGGCCTACAAGGCAACTAGGCAAGGCAACAAAAAATCTAGCTAGTGCAGTGTTTGATTCAACCAGATGCGCAGCCTTCACGGACGACGACAGCGTGCGCCTGTCGTCCAGCACTTGAGCGACCGGCGGCCACGTTTACCTCGCTCCCCCCCTTCTAATATTAATGAACACCAGAGGCATGAACACTTCTCTATTCATTTCCTTCCACACGTTCCCACATGTTGCAGATTCTACGACGATCATTTATTTGGTGTTAAAAACGGGTGCTATAAAAAAGGTGGGTGCATGCATGATATCCCATCCACGTACCCCAAATTAAATCAACCTCTAGAAATTGTCCTCGGTCAAACTATTTTAAATTTAACCAATTTTTTTAGAAAATAGCATTAATATTTAAGACACCAAATTAGTATAACTAGACACAACATGAAATATATATTTTTATAATAAAGTACTTATTTGTTGTCATAGATTTTATTATCCTTTTCTATAAAGTTAGTCAAATTTAATTAACTAAGAGTGATCATAGAAATTGATTTATTTTAGGATGGAACTAGGGAGTATATAGGTTATGGTTGAATCAAACACAACTCCGTTACCCATACCAACCAACCAATACTACCTCCATCCCATAATAAATAAGTTTTTGGAAATTTTTAGACAAATTAAGGATGCTGGCAAAAGACGCATGTACACTCATCTCTTGAATTTAGCTGTCACCATTTGCATGGACCCATAATTAGCTTCCAAGTTAGGAGGCAGTGTTCCATGTTTGTGTAAAATGTTATTTATTTTGGAACAAATTTTAAACCTTAGAAAGTTATTTATTTTGGAACTGAGGGAGTATATATCTCGATTAATTATTAGAAAAGGGCTAGCTGCCTCATAGTATTTTTTTTCTTTTTGCTATTTTTAGAGCCATTTTATCATTCTTCAAAATGATTTCTAGGAATAATTATCTCTAGGACTCAATTTTTATGGACGGTTGTCTAAGAAATAAATTTCTAAGGGCAGTCCCAATGCTAGTTTCTATACCTATTAATTTTATAGACACTACATATAGAAACCATGGCCCCAATAGATAGTTTCTACAGAATAATTTTCTGTCCAATCATATACATTCTCTCTTCATTCTCTACCAATCACATCCTTTCATGTTTTAGTTCTCATGTAGACATGGTTTCTAACTTAGACCCAGTTTCTATGATTTCTACTCTCTCTTCAATAACTACTTTGCCACATCAGCAAAACGCTTAGGTGACGGTATAATTAATGTATGTAAAAGTACTATGTGTGGTAGTCATAACAGCACCTCGTGACTCGAATTCTCCTTAACTAGCTAGACAAACATTACGTGTAAGTGGTACGCATGATTAGGTACTATACTAGTTTGTCATCTTTCATGCATGTTGTTTCATGTGCGTGGCAAATCCTATTGCGCGCATCTTCCATGAAGAGAGCATGCATGCATTTGCAGCTGCTCTTTTACTGTAGTATCACCGAATCCTGACAAGCCCCGGAGTCGACCGGGGAGATCAAACGACGCCTCATGTGTATGTACACTACAAGGAGTAAAAGTTAACACTGGTCAGAACTCAGACGTATAAAGCTGACCAGGGTGACTGTATCGATTGCTAGACAAAAACTGGCGTTTTCTTCAGCCATGCACTGCTTGTGCCCTGTGGTATCCTGGGGTAACCATACATATGGTTAATCCGACCCGGACAAAAATATTCCTAGAGAGAACTTTACCCCCACGGCCCCACAGCCGCAGATGGGGATACGCGAAAATGAAACTGATGACGACTCCATTTCAAAACTGATGACCCACGCGCGAAGCCCCTTATTAATTGCTGCTATATAATATATAACGTCATTTGGGATATTTGGTACTTGAGCTTTGATTCAAATGAATCTTTGGAAATATTGGCTCAAGAGCTCTTTTAATTGTTACTTGCAGCTGAAGAGGCCGGTCTACGATTGTAAGGCTCGTGGGATGGAACTCCTAGAAATCTACCAAGAGAATAGCTTTGAGTTGGTCCCAAGACTGAATTGATCGTGGGCGTATTGATGAATACCATTGTTGAACTGGTCCTTTAACTGCCATGACTAGTGACTTATCCAATGTGGCTTCGTCCCCTCCTCCAGATATGACCGCCGACTTCAAAACTCATTAAGAATTATCTTGGGTCGTCTGACTGGCCCTTGTATGTTGGGAGCATATGTAATTTGTATCCAACCAGCCATTGTGCTAACTGGAGGTTTTGTCAACAAAGGGGAAATTGGATCGATTGAAATGAATGTTCTCTAGGAGCTTCGTTAGTGCGAAGGCTTTGCTGCTAAACTTGGGTCATCAAGGTGTATCACTTCTTGATTGGCACTATGGATCTCTTCATTTACGTGTTGAAGTGAGGCTTTGGTTTCTTCTGTTCTTTGATTTAGTGACTTCTCCCTAGTCTTAGCTCAGAATTCTTCAAGTTCTTTTTGCTTAGCTTGAAGCTGGTCTTGCAGTTCTTTCAATCTTTGTTATGTTATTTTGCTTTCTTTTTGTTTTCCCAAACTACTTGGTTCCATTGGTCTTTGCCTTGCTTGGGTGTCGTCTTGCACTTCGTCGGTTCTTGGTGGGTCATTATCGTTTTGATCGTTTTGTTGTGTTTTCTTCCTTGTGGTCGCTAAGTTCTCGAGCACACACAAACGGTGGGCGCCAGATGTTGGCGAATAATCACTGAATCATCTAAAAGTAGATTTACTTCTATTGAATAAGATTTCATGTCAGAAAAAGGTACATATCAGGGGATATTTATAAGGGGGTTAGAGTCTTCAATAATCCTAATACAATCTCCCTTTTACCCCTGACTCGATTATAACATACAACCAGGGCCTTCTCTATTTTGAAGGGCAATCTGGTCATTATGTAGTTGGAACAATATTTCTACTTCGCCCGTCAGGCTTTGCGAGATGAGTCTTCGCGAGCCCGAGCCAAGTTAGCCTCGTTTCATTGTCCCTCGACTTCGCGTCAATGCGAAGTGGGTGTAACCTTCAGTCTCCCGTCTTTGACTTTGTATTTCCGCCTCCAGCTTCGCTCTTTGGACTTCGCCTAACACTTATGAAGGTTCTCCTTTATGCATACCAACACGAAGTCCCACATGTGTAACAAAGACAATTTGCAACTTGGGAAGCTTTCTGGTTAGAAACTTGTATGTTAATCGGCTTTGGGGACTGCGTTACTTGAGATTGAAACCCCAACGGCCGCAGTCGTATTCCTCTCCACCTCGAGCGCCTGCATGCACCTACGATCGGTTTTTGATTACTTGGTCTTTTAGTCTACGAATTGGAAACCTAATTGGTTAGACACTTATTCAAGTTAGGGTTTTGCCTCTATTTCCGTTGATGCATCGCAGTCGTAGTCCTCTCCACCTTGAGGATCTGTGTGCACTGACAATAGGGAGAGCAGGTCTCTAGAATCGCTCATCCTTGAGATCCTGCACCGGGAGATGACAAATATGTTTTTTTTGGGAATCGTCTTCGCGCAACTACTCTGACCTCCACGATGGCTCGTTTTCCATCCAAGTCAAGCAGTGTCACGTACCGTCGTCTCCGCAGCTGACTCCTTCGATCCATCTTCACCAACGTTGTCAACAACATCATCGCTCCTCCTCCACCAGCCACGACGCTTCCACCCCACCAGCGATGTCATCTTCATCTGCAAACAAGTACTTATGCCGTGATTTGATCTATTACTTTAATATGTCTGCTATTTGTATTATGTTGCTTCCCATGTTGATGGTGTTCGGTTCATCTAGTATCACTACTGCAAACAAGGATTTCCCTGTCGGTGCGAAACCGACAGGGAAATACAAAATACTGATAGAAAAATAGGATTTTAATTTTTTTGTCGGTATACCGGTAGGAAATATTTCTATCGGTTTTGCACACCCGACAGAATAATACGCATTTTCTTGTCAGTGAAGACCGACAGGGAAATTTAAGTTTCTAGTAGTGTATGTTAAAGTTTTACACGCTAGTATATGTATTCATCAAATTTATATTCTGAAATTAATCATGAAATTGCCTATTTATTCAACACCTGGCATGAAGGACAAAGTGGTTTGGCGCTATATAAGGTTGACGGATAATACTCTGCAAGGTCGGCATATCCTCTAGCTTCATTTGGTGCACATGCATGTCTATATATATGACCTCATCATTTGAAAAACATGGGCACCCTGGAAGGAAAGTTCGTAATGTTGCTCAGATTGACCGTGGATCACATATGCAACGACATAGATTGGAAGCTAATTAATGTCAATTGCCCCCTCTATGACCAGGAGCCCGAAACATGTGATCACATATTCGTTTCTTGCTCTTACACACTGGAAGTCTGGTGGCGGATGCTTTCAACCATAGGGGGTTAGTACGAGGCCACAACCATCAGAGCCAACCCTTTGCATGTAGGATATGTGGTTCCAACTAAGGCACAAATGGCAAGGTGATCGATGCAAGGGATTCGATATCTTATTCGCATTGGTCGCCTGCAAAATTTTGAAGGAGAGGAATAGCAGGATCTTTAGAGAATCACATGCAGATAGACCAAGTACTATTGGCGATCTAGTAAGAGGGCGAAGGACAAGTTGTGTCAGGAGCGTGCTAGCTAGGTAATTTAGGTTGCGAAGATCGGCTACTAGCTAGTCCTCCTAGGCTCTCGGTTGTACATCTAAATGTTGTCACGTAGCATTGTTCACCCACAATCGCGTGTTTGACGAGAAGAAAACGGTTGTTTTAAATCTTCACCTAAGGCACTTAGCGGATGGTCTAACAAACAGCCAATAATGGATCATAGTTAATTGAGGCTATAACAGGCTGTAACTGCTAAATTGTACATGGACACAAATAGCTTGATTTGTCTTAAACAACTATAATAGGCTATAGCGGCAACTATAGATGGTATAGGCGGAGATTTAAAACTTTGAATACATAATCGATTGTAGCTATAGGTGCAAGCTCTGGCTGTGTGCTAGCTTGTTAAACAAATTCTTCTACCATTAATATAATGATCCGCAGATCTCATGCATAATCGATTAAAAAAACAAAAAAGGTGATGCAAATATTGGTACATTTTTTTTAGAATTACACAGTACAACGCAGACGCCCACAACACGCACGCACACTCACCCTTATAAACACACGTACGCAAATCCTACCCCTATGACCACCTCCGAATGTCTGAGCCGGCAGATTTTGAGATTCATGAAGTCACCACTGACGTCTCGCTGTCGACGGGACATCGCCTACCACTGAAAACATAGCGCCGTTAAATCCTGGAATAAATCCAGGAAAATACGAGCACCCGTGCCAAGTCGAGGACTTAAATCCGGGTGGGCAGGTTCCACAAAGGATAGATCAATTCGCTGGTACATTTTTCTTTGACAAAAGTTAGAGAAGTTTAATTTAGAATTAGGAAGAGAGATTTGTTACCGTGCTTGGGAGAAACCACTGGTTCCTCGAATATTATTATTAGCCGTTGATCATGCAAAAAATACTAATTAATTGTAACTAAGGGTATTTTAGTACTTTGATTTCAGTCATTAACTCTAATAATCAAAGAGTTGTTTTCTTCTCGGCAAACACGTGATCCGCTGCTCGTGCTTTTGCCCCATCCCCGCCGCCTGCCTACCCAAAGTTGCCGTCGCCCCACCTGGCCAAAGTTGTCCTTGCCTTCCTGGAGCCCGCTGCTAGATGCGTGCCTCCGGTGCCACCCAGAGTTGTCGTTGCCCATGCACCTGACCAAGGTTGTCGTCGCTTGCCTGTCTTCGTAGCCTGGCCGCATGCATGTCTCGATGCTACCATGAGGAGCATGCAGTGCGGTGTCATTTGGTCACCTGCACCTGGAGCTGAAGCTGGTTCACGTACCCAATGGCATGGCATCATCAAGCAGCATGGAGGCCTTGGCCTTGTGTCCGTCTGCACTTGCGAAACCATTTGCCAAATTAAAAGAAGGAAAAGAGCAAAATTAGCTTCTAAATTCAAATGGAAACGTTGAACCCACACAAGAACCAGGCAAGATGACACGAAAAGAGAGTCCTTGTAGTCGACGTTTTGCTCGATTTGGGTACGAGTCTGCACTGTAGAGCCTTCATCTTCTCCTTTATCCTGCTCCTCCTCCTTTGCACCAGGTCATGTCTCAGCTTTCAGAAGAGGTTGTGCACCTCGGCAGCGTGGTTTTCCTCTTGCCGCGACCTGCAATACAGGTGGTGTTTAAATCCAGGGAGTAAAGTTTTGGATGTCACATCTAGTGTCACGTGGAAGTGTTCGGATAGTAATAATAAAACAAATTATAGAAGTCCTCAGTAATCCGCGAGACGAATTTATTAAGCCTAATTAATCTGTTATCAGTACATGTTTACTATAGCGCCACATTGTCAAATCTTAAACTAATTAGGCTTAAAATTTCGTCTTACAAAGTAGTCGTAATCTGTGCAATTAGTTATTTTGTAGTCTATATTGAATACTCCATGTATGTGTCCAAACATCCGATGTGATAGGGAGTAAACATTAGGGGGAGAAACTAAACAAGGCCATAATATCCGACGACAACGACGACCCCAACGCATCCTGCAACAACCAATCAACGAGCCGAGCAAAGCCCTCGCAATAATGACAGAGCATCGCCGCCGGCCTACGTCGATTTATATCGGCAGCATCCCCTCAATTGTCTGGTGATGGGATCCTGAAGGCCTTCTATGAATGCTCATGTACCAACTTCAATCTATGTGTGTGGAAGTGGGCTAACGTGAAATTTAAACTACACACCAACTCACCTAAATACACATGGATTGAGGTGAATACATGAGTATCTAAACAACCTCGAATCATGGTGTATGCGGTTTACAGGATTGTGTGGGTCCGGTCGGTGCCAGGACGAGGCAAAGAAGCTTGCAGATGGATGACGAGTGATCAATCTAATTAGAGCAAGCTCTCACTTGGAAAAGATGAAAGAGAAAAATAGAACCCTTTGGAGTTAAGGCAAAGGTATTGCTAGGTTTTTTGTTTTTGTCAGTCAAGACGCAATAGAGTGCATGATCAGGTTTAGGATATATAGCCATACTATTAAGAAGGGAACTTTAAAGTCTAGTCGGTTATCTAAGTGCCACTAGGTGTGAAATGACATTGCATATGCATTAGACCTAGGGGCGTGGTGAGATGCAAATGAAAACCCTTTGAAAATGTTTAGAAAATACTAACTCACTTGCACATATGGTGGACACTTGTAGGAGTTAAGCACGTTTGAAAAAAGGGGTTGAAAAGGAGTTGTTTGGGGGTGACTCTGCACCCACCGGATTGATCCAGTGTTAAGGTGGAAGAGCCATCGCCCACCGGATTATGCGTGACGTGGAGAGGATGCAAATGAGAACAGGCAGTGGCCAGGGTAAAACACCGGATTAGTCCGATGCCTAACCCTAGGCACCAACAGATGATGTGGTAGCACCGTTCCTCGCGCGAGATTTTCAAAGTGTCACCGAATTGACGTTGATAGGCACCTGATCAATCCGATGGCCAAAAAAAACTCTTTGGTCGCTCTCTGGAGACCATCGGATTGATCCAATGGTATGACCAGGGGTACCATCAAACTATGCGTTAGTAATTTGACCGGTGGGAGTCTAACGACTATTTTCTGTGTCTGGGCGTGCATGACCACCGAATAGATCCGGTGGTGCTAACAGGGGATCACCAGATTATGCGCCAGGGAATATGTTTATGCATAGCGCATAATCCGGTGGGGTGCCTACGCAGACTACCTACTCAACAACCCTCAACGGCTAGTTTTAGAGGGGTCTTATAAATAGGTGTTGGTTGGCTCTTTGAGGGCTCTCTTGGTATTTCTAAGCAATCCAACACACTTTTGAGCCTTCAAGAATACCTCCCACTCATCTCTTGACTTGTGCTTGATCCAAAGTGAGATTGGGAGAGATCTAGCGCATTTGCTTTATTGACTTACATCTAATGGTACTAATTCATCGATTGGGCTCTAGATTTGTTGTTACTCTTGGCCGATGGCGGGGGACGGAATAAGATTAAGGTATGGCGAGATTGATAGCTACCAACTATATATAATAATATATGTAAATTGGTCCATAACTAATGTTCTTAAATTTTCACTCCATTACTACGAATTTACCACAGTGGCGTAGTGTGTTATGTGTAGAACAAAAATGTCAAACAACGTTTTGGACATGTAATAAAAAATTAATAATTGTAACATTTACCTTTCATTTTGGTATTGCCTTTGCTTTCCTATATCCATCTTTACAGTCTTCCATCGTGCTTCCTATAAATCCTATATTTTAATAAAGTGTACTAAAGTGTATTAATCAAATACTCCAGCTACGGGTTATCAGAACAAAATAAATTAGTAATCAACGAATGAGGCATGGGCAATGAGCTTACCGAGCCACGTTCCCTCACCAGTGAAATCATATCGAAACGGAGGAGATAGAACTTTATCCACTTTACAGGCTCCAGCGACAGCAGCACGCCCGCGCGGCACGGTGGAGCTCCGGAAGACAGATAGGATTTGCATGCAGCGGCGGTGGCGCAAGCGCAAGCATCGACGATCTAATAAAATGGACTGAGCACTGAGTTGGGCTGACTAATATGCTAAACAGTCGGCCCACATAGAAGTCCAAATAACTGGTGAGTGAGCCCAATACGTATATCGTCTCCTTCTCCGTTATCCTCTGTGCAGCAACACTAATCCGCGAACGTTCGTTAGAACCGAATCAAGCGAATAAAATTCTGACAGCCGCTGCTTCCATTTTTGGAAAAAAATAATTCCACCCCTGTCATACATTTGGTTGGTGTTGCGAACGTGCTCATTATGTTTTCACGTGCTCGGCTGCGCACACGCGGGATCAGTAAATTAACGAGCCAGCATCCCGGCAACTTTTTGGAAAAAAAATATTTCCGCAACTTTTCTTTTTTTTGAAAGTTACAAAGTTATACTCACGACGTATAACTTGTGGAACAAATTTCAACGAATAACTTATACATTTTACTTTAACATATATCTTCAACGTAACTTACTACGTGATAAAGTTATACTCACAACTTTTATGTATAAATTGTGGAACAAAATTCAACATATAACTTATACACATGACTTCAACATATATCTTCAACGTAACTTACTATGTGATAAAGTTATACACATAACTTTTATGTATAATATTTTGCGGAATAAACTTATCAACATAATTTCTGAGAAAACTACAAAAATTATATACAAAACTTTTACGTATAACTTATTTGTATAACATAGATATATAACTTAATAAATGGCTTAGATGTAAAGTTGTACCTATAAATTATATTCAAGAACTTAGATATATAAATTAATATCATAACAAATATTAGTAGAAATATGAAAACTACGTACGAAAATAACTATGTGGTATAACTTATAAGTTAGATGAAAAAATTTATACGTATAAATCAACATTGATAACTTATATTATAATAATAACTTATTTGTATAACTTAGATATATAACTTGTTGAATAACTTAAATGTAAAGTTGGACGTATATATAAATTATATATAAGAAATTAGATGTACAAATTAATAGCATAATGTATTATCAGAAATATGAAACTATAAAAAAGACAAAAAAAATATGCACTAATTTATATTATTCGTCTACAACTAGATATGGATAACATATAATCATGTAAAATAGATAGATTAATGTATAAAAAAATAAAAATGGGAGAAAAAAAAAAGGAGAAAGACTGATGCACCGTGTAACAGAAAAGAGGCAACGAGCACGTGCACGTTTCAGTCTTGGATGGCTCAGAACCGTGTAACAGAAAAGGGGCAACGAGCATGTACACGTTTCAGTCTCGGATGGCTCAGAACCGTGTAACATAATGCAACGAGCAACCATGTGGTGGAGAGTCTCTCGGCCGGTCGGATCATTCGCTCGATCGGAAATCAGTGAATGACCGTGGGAATGGATTTGGGCAGCGTTACGCATCGGCAGCCATGGCGGATACCAGATCGGGAATAAGCCCTCAATGATTCCTATTTCCTAGAGGATAGTTACGGTGAAATTATGGCTATACCGAGTCCTCTGCCTCTAATGGCTCTAGTTCCTCGATTAGACTGCAGATTTCACATTACTCTTGATAGTTGCCACCACCTAGATGGCTTGGAGTAGCGGTGGTCATTGAGGGGAATGTTCGGTGATTTGTGAGAGGTTTTGATCTCACCTTGCGGAGTTGCAAAGGGATATTCTAGTAGAACGCTCTCGCGGCACCCAAATTGTTGGTCTAGCTTGTCATGCTAGTTAGCGCATGAATCATCACTTGGGGACTCGTCACAATGTGGAAGTTGGTTGTTGGCAGGCAACCGAACCACGAGGATAAATCATTGTGTTGATCACTTGTCATCCTTGGTTTGCTTCTACTCTCACTTGCATTTAATTTCATATTTATTGCTTGTGTGGTAGTTGCTTGGTAGAATATCCTCTAGTTAGTAGTAGAGTAGCTTCCTTCTTAAATGCTCACTAGTTTGGTTTGCTAGAGTTGCTTAGTGTATCTAGTAGCTTTGTGTTGTGTTGTGTTGTGATTTGGACTACAAATCATTGGCTACTAGAATTGTGTAGGGATTTGTTTGGGTGTTTGTAGAGCTAGAGCAAGTAGTGGTTATTAGAATCATATGATATACTAATAATTTTTGCTCTAGTGTTGTGGCTTTTGTTAGAAAATTTTTGTAGGCTATTTCACCTCCCTCTAACCATCTAGGTCATATTAGAAGGTCAGTTGAGACATGGAGTTATCCAAAGAGTTTGCCCAAATCAGGATGACATACAAGAATGAACATCAGGACCATAAGTGAAACGCACCCATCCATGATACCATATCCAAAACTTGATTATAAATGATATTTATAGAAGTTGTGGTGCATGGTTCATTACTCGTTACATAGCTTTTGAAATTGTTAGAGAGTTCCTAAAAGTGGCTTGACGAAAATCACAAGTCTTTTATTGTATATACTAAGAGTTGTTTCCATTAAAAATTTGTTTACTAAGAAATTATTTGCAATTATTTTAGTACATCGGAACAGACAATAATGATGACATAAACATTAGGACTACTTATGTGAGAACCTCCTCTAGTGTTGTCGTTGACAATGATAGAATCGAGGTCAAGGTTTGAGATTTTCTGTGCAGAACTTTTGCAAAATAATGTGGATTTGAGTAACTTCCATTGGTATGTCTTTGAAATTTTGTAGAACTTCCATAATTTGTGATTTGCTTGATTCTTCCTTCTATGTTGTTTCCAGGCTTCTCAAACGTCATTCGTAGGCTCTGTAGGTGCAGTTTGAGTTCGTTAGTTTGGATATTGCATTATTGCTAGAAGGAGTATTCTTATGTTAAATTTAGATATAGACCTTGCTCTATTGGTCTGTTGGAGAAAATTTCAAAGGCTTCCAATCACTCTTTTCTACCATCCTTAGTCCTATACATTCCTCTATTGGATAAGGATGCATCAATATTCAATCCATCCTCAAAATAAACAGAACACTTATGGAAAGCTCTCTACTCTTGTCTATGCATAATTTTTCTCATCACATATAAAGGACCGAAAACAACGAACAAAGTGGGTGGGGTGGGGGGGTTTGAATGGGAGCCTTAAATTTATTTCGAAACTTTAAGTCGCTGTCCCAGAATCACAACCCAAGAGCAAAGGCACTAGAAAACAGTATGATCTAGGTACCTTTGGCGATGACCAAGAGGTACAGCGGATCAACCAAGAATAGACAGAAACAAGTGTTCGAAAGAACGAGAGAAAACAACACAATCTGCACAGGCCCGGACTGTTTGCCGTAGGGAGCCCGGACTATCCGCGGGTCAGGTCCCGGACTATCCGGGGTTGAGGGCCGGACTGTCTGACATTCAACTCCCAAAAATTGAACTATGAGAAACAATTTTGACCTGGATAGAAAGAAGAACGGCGGACTGTCCGCGGTTGAATCCCGGACTGTTCGCAAGTCAAACACCAGAAAACAAACATACTGAAACAGTTCTTGACACGCTTCAGCAGCAGCCCCGCACTGTCTGTGGGTAGGCCCAGACTGTCCGACATTCAGAGCAGCAAAACACGACCAAAAGAAGACCTTCTGATCGCGACGTGAACAGTAACGGTGGACTGTCCGAGGGTTAGGGCGGGCTGTCCGCAAGTCGCGAAATCAGCATGAACAGAGTCGCCCGAAAAACGCCCGGAGCAAGGTAAATTTCGATTTGCGACCAAATCAAAACTAATTGTCACCAAATTTTAACCACATGGTCACAAGGCAATAGGTGAGCTAGCACTAGGAGATCATCGCCCAATTTGAAGCCAATCAACGGGAAATTGGATGAACATGAAAAACACCGGTTTTCTAACCCTAGAGCTTGATTCGCCCCGATCTATGAACTCATGATGAATTAGATGAAATCCCTCGGTGGAAAGGCTCAACTCACGTCCTAGTTCATCTCAGTGCAAAAGGAACGAATCAAAACGGTCTCAAAACGACGAATCGAACCACACAAGAGAAGAGGAAAAGGAAGAACGCGAAGAACACAAACCTGATTCACAAGAACAACTCACAAATCGAATCCCAGAGGACACGAGGAGGTTAGGGCCTCCATTCTCATGGCAATCTTTGGTTCTTACACAAATTATCCAATCTGTGGACCTCTCTCACAAGAAAACCTAAGGGGAGGGGAAAACCTAGAGAAGGATGAAGCAAAATGAAAGAGGTGAGGGAGATGGGAGCTCCCTCATCCTATTTAACAGGGCTATTACACAATCCCAGTTTTGCCCTTAGATAATTTTGAGTCGAACCACTTAACCCAAGGGCACTATGGTCCAACCTGAGGTAATCTTCATCCGACGGCCACTGCGCCCTTCATGAGATAGCTTCGCCTCAACACGAACTCCTCGATGCCGCCACGTGTCGTCCATTCCTCCTCAGAACCTCTGCTCGGGTTTTGAGGCCCAAACTCGTGAAACTGGCCACCGATGTTTTTGAGGCCCAAACCACCAAACCACCCGTGAGTAGTGTACTCCATATGCGTCCTCGCCACTCGACACATGTCATCGCTGTCCTCGACAGGCCATCCGCCATGTCCTCCTGAGCCCCGCTCAACTCGCATGTCCACCGTATTGACTCGGTCAACACGGTCACTCCCATGTACACTTGCGCTTGTCGATGTCCTAGATGTCAGCCACCGTGGCTGGTCACCCGGCCTCCTGGTCCCTCAGTCCAAGCCTCATGTCCGTCCTTCACCACTCCTGGTCCATCGGCACGGCACGACACATCCCTACTTGACCTTCACCTCGCCGTCGACCACCGCCTCCGAGCTCCACACCTACACACCACAAACCAAGAGACATGTCGCACAACCCAACTCACGCCATGGTTAGCTCACAAACTCAACCTAGGTCGTGGATCACGTTGGCAATCACTCATCACAAAACAAACTACAAGGGCACATATCAACCTTGTGTTCGCAATCTCCCCCTTGATGAGTGCATTGTCAATACCAACACACGAACAGCTTGAGCAAAAGAAAAAAAGGAGAGAAAACAAAGAGCTCACCCAAATGACCAAAAGACAGAGAAAAGCCAAAACAGGGTCATTTGAAATGAGCAAGACTTTGCAAAAACTTGGTCCCCAAAGACATGGGCAACGGCTCGATGCAACCAAGTACTACATAGCTAGCCCTTAAGAAGAGGCAAAACGGGCTCAACACCACTAGCAAAGCTCGAAAAGCCAGAAAAGCAGCTAGACCCTCAAGAGGCAAATGCTCAACACATCTAACAGAAGCAACTCAAACGCAACTCCCCCTGAACAAATGCATGCACTCAACATGAGGTGGGTTTGGTATCTCTCCCTTTTTGTGTGTGGAAATCTCTCCCCCTTGTTGACACATGCACTTATCAAGCTAAACCCAAAGACTGCAACTCTCCGTCAAATATGCTATGAATGCAAAGGATGCATAAATGCAAAAGCTTTAGGAGTATAGTAATTAGAGTGAAAAGATGCTCTAACTGGTGTTCTCATGTATGTATAGCAACAATTACAAGTGCTAGCAAATGCTCAAACTGATCAAGTGAAACAAAATATGATAGTTAAGCAATTTGAGCAATATTAAGCAATTTCAACAAGGGATTCACCACTGAAAGTAGCACATAGCAGGTATAAGCTAGAAATCAACCTAGTGCTAATAAGTATATACAAGGTGAACTACCCCAAGCAACGATCACACATCATGTCAAAGACGAACCTAAGACTTGTGTTTTCATCAAAATTTAAATTTATCGGAGTTTCTAGCTTAACACAAGAATTAGTCAAAACATATGTGTGCGAGAGGTTATCGGTACTATCAGGCCTAACTTAGCAACCATGCGAAGCCTATGTCATAGACAATCAGAAGCTTAAGACAGTGGTTTCGGCATCCACTATAAGGCTCAAGTTCATCCAAATGTGTAATTGGAAGCCGTCTCGATACCTTGACGTAGGACAGTACAGACCCATCTCGATCTTTTCTCATCACTTAGCTTGATTGTCAAGTTTTAGCAAAAGAAAAGTTGTCCAAGCAAGTGAATGACTCAAGGCATGAGACATAACAACCTAATATATATATATATGATAGGATAAGGGATCTCAACAAGTCCTACACATGCTAGTTGCCAATCTAAGCGGTGAACAATTTTCATGTTTCAACAAGTTTTAGTCAAGTTCATAGTTTGGAAAAACAAGCTCAGCTCATAAAATGTATCAGTTGATCAAAAAGAGCCTAAGCCAAAAGCACCATTAGGTACATGCATAACATCCCAAATAGAGCATAATTTCAATCTAATCGCTATAGTCATGAAGCTTAAAATGCACTATGATACATGATGAAATGAAATGCAAAATGCAATATGATACAAAGCACAAAAGCAAAAACTAAGCTAAAAAGAACATAAAACTAGAGTACAACAACCAAAGTTCCCCTCCTCTAAAAAGGGAAACAAACTCCAAGCTCCCCTCACAAGCGAGCAAACTGGGCTTGGTCAAGTGGTTTTGTGAAGATATTTGCGAGCTAGTTTTGGGTATCAACGTGGTGTAGATCGATATCACCTTTCTCATAGTGGTCACGCAGGAAGTGAAAGCAGACTTCTATGTGCTTTGTTTTTGAGTGGAGGACTGGGTTTTTGGCTACGTTTATGACGCTGGTGCTGTCACAAAGCAAAGGCACTCACCTAAACTCTAACCCAAAGTCTCTCAAAGTAGCTATCATCTAGAGCAGCTAGGAACAACAAGCAGCAACAGCAACATACTCAGCTTCTGTGGTGGATTGGGCGACGCTAGACTGCTTGCGAGAAGACCAAGACACAAGAGAAAATCCAACAAACTGACGAGTCCCCAAAGTGGACTTCCTCTCAACATGACACCCAGCATAATCCACATTAGAATACCCACAAAGAGAAAGAGAGGAGGAGGCCAAAAACCAAAGACCGAACTCAGGTGTGAAACGAAGGTACCTAAGGATCCACTTGACGGCTTGATGATGAGATGTGCGTGGAGAAGACTGAAAACGCACACACAAATAGACCGTGAACTGGATGTCCGGTCTTGTCGCCGTCAGGTACAGCAATGACTGGATCATGCTTCGATACTCCTTCTGGTCCACAGCTTCTCCTTCCTCATACGCATCTAGGGCCGTCATGGTCAACATGGGCGTCAAAAGAGGCTTGGCCTCACCCATATTGAATTTCTTGAGCACGTCCTTAGTGTACTTGCCTTGGTGCATGAACGCCCCCCCGCAAGTTTGCTTGATTTGCAGCCCGAGGAAGAAAGTCAATTCGCCCATCATGCTCATCTCAAATTCTCTGCTCATAGTATCCGCAAACTTGGCAACAAGTGCAGGAGAAGAGCCACTGAAAATGATATCATCTACGTATATCTGAACCAAGAGAGTGTTAGTGCCTTGCTAGAGGAGAAACAACGTTTTATCAACTAAACCCATTTTAAAACCCTTATCAAGCAAGAAAGCTTTCAAATGCTCATACCAGGCTCTCGGGGCTTGTTTCAACCCATAAAAGACTTTGTGGAGTTTAAAAACATGGTTAGGAAACTTAGGATTTTTAGAGCCAGGGGGTTGCCTCACATAAACCTCTTCCTCTATGTACCTGTTCAAGAAGGCACTCTTCACATCCATCTGATATAGCTTGAACCTTTTCGAAGCTGCAAACCCTATAAGGATCCTAATTGCTTCCAAGCGAGCAACTAGAGCGAAGGTTTCCTCATAGTCTACACCCTCTTTCTGGCAAAAGCCCTGAGCTACCAATCTAGCCTTGTTTCTCACTACCACCCCATCCTCACTCTATTTGTTCTTAAAAACCCACTTTGTACCTATGGGGTGGCAATCTGGTGGAGGTGGTACTAAAACCCACACTTGGTTTTGCTCAAAGTTCTCTAACTCCTCGTGCATAGCATTGACACAATCTGAATTAGATAGAGCGTGTCCAACATCTCGAGGCTCAAAAGAAGCAACAAAAGCAGAGTGTGCAAAGTGTGAGATGTGATATGACCTGGGCCGCGTGACTTGCTAGTCGATGTCGCCAATCATGGTCTGAGGTGGGTGGCGACGCTGAATGTGCCGAGGTGCCCCCATTGAAGAAGTTGCCTCCCCCTCAACAACAGTTGGGGCCTCCTCAGTGCAGCCAGCGTAGGCTGGGGAGGCTACTCGCATGGACCCCAAGTAGTGTAAAAAGAAGGATCGGGGCCGTGAGCTAAAGTAGACATCGTAGGCTCGAGAGGGGTAGCCGGTGGAGTCGGCTCGAGATCACCCCAATCGGCATCTTCCTGCTCCTCCTCCATAAAGGTGCTCTCACCAATCTCCTGATCATCGGCACAATCAAAGATAGGAGTGGAACAAGGCATGGTTTCGTCGAATGTGACCTTATAGGTCTCCACCACTAGGTTAGCTTCAAGGTTAAGAACACGATATGCATGAGAGTGAGAAGCATAACCAAGAAAAATACCGTCGGAGGACCTGGACTCGAACTTATCCAAATTACCTTGTTTCGGGATGAAGCATTTGCACCCAAACACCCTGAAGTGACTTACCTTGGGTGGTCGTCCAAATCGCAACTCATAAGAAGTCTTCTTTATGAAAGCTCGAAGGAAAATGCGATTGGAGACATGACAAGCTATGTTGATCGCCTCGGCCCAATATCTCCTAGGAGTCCTATGCTCATCGAGCATCGTCCTGGCCATCTCAACAAGGGTCTAATTCTTGCGCTCAACAACGCCATTTTGCTGGGGGGCATAAGGAGTGGAAAACTAATGTTCAAGGCCCAAAGAAGCACAAAAGGTTTCAAAATGAGTATTCTTGAATTCCATGCCATTGTCACTACGAATTGCTCTCATGGCATTCTTAGGGAACTCATTCTGCAACCGAAGAATCAAATCCCAAGCATGTGAAAAATCCTCATCCCTACTCTCCATGAAAAACAACCAAGAGTAGCGAGAAAAGTCATCCACGATTACTAGAACGTACCACTTCCCACCATCTGACCGAACCTGAGCTGGAACAACTGTGTCCATGTGAAGTAGCTCACCAGGTTCCTTGGTCATGACTTGGTTCACAGGTGGGTGAGAAGGGGCAACCATCTTCCCTTGATGACAAGGGTGGCAAACCAAATCCTTCTCAAATTTCAACTTGGGCAATCCTCGGATTAGATCAAGTGAGCTCAACCTAGCTAGTAAGTCAAAGCTCAAGTGACCCAGTCTCCTATGCCACTTCCAAAGCTTAGATGAGGATCCGGCCACCAAACATTGAGAAGAGCCAAAGGAGTGAGAAAAATTAGCTCAAAAGACACGGCCAAAAGGGATAATCTGACAAACAAGATTTCCCTGAGAATCAAGAACTCGAGACAAGTCGGTCTTAAATCGCACTTCAAAGCCATCATGAAGGAGTTGCAAAACTAAAAGCAAATTGAAATAAAAATTCAAAACCAAAGCAACATCCTTCAAGACAAAACTCTCGTTGACCCGAATGGTCCCACGAGAAAGCACCTTACCTTTGCTATTATCCCCGAATGTGATGTACTCCTTACATTGCATGAGGTCAAGGCTGGAGAATGATTTTGAACTTCTGGTCATGTGGCGCGAACAGCCAAAATCAATGAGCCACGTGTTCTCCAGGCCTCCGTCCTGTATCAATTGAAGGGCATGGGATGAGCAAATGGCGCAACACTAGGGTTAGTAAACTATGAAGGATACCAGTGTTGGCTCATTTGCCATAAAAAAGTGTTAGGAAAAACACCAAACATACCATGTCCCATTTGAGGAAAGCGAACACCACATGGGGGAAAACGTGGTCCGCTAGTGTTGTAGGACTGAAAGCCACTACCATGAGGTCCAAAGTCATATTGATCATGACTTGAACCACGCCGGTCATGACCATCATGTCGTCTTGCAACCTGAGGCCTAGCACCTTGAGGCATTGCACCTCTAGGCCTAGCACTGCGCCTCTAAACGGGCGGCACATGTACGCCATGGGGCGGGCGGTACATGTTCCGGTTGTTCAACTCATTCTCTCACCGCTCATCTCTCTTCCTCCTAAAGCAAAACTCAGCAAGATGACCATCCCTATGGCAGTAGTCACAATGATACCTCACCTCACTCTCTTGTGGGTATGGTTCACTCTTGGTGGCTTTTTGGTTTTAGGAAGGGGATCCTCAGAGATGTTTGGTAGAGTATCAAGTGGGTTCTTGAGATGGTTAGGTTTTGGAACCCAAACTTGTTTTAGGGGTGGAGCTTTTGGAGGTTCTTCAAACACTCCATCTTTGGTGGTAGGGCAAAGTAGGCTCAGGTGGAGTGATCTTTATCAATTTGGGAGTAGTGGTAGGTTTCTCACTTGGTTTCAATCCACTGTATTCTCCAACCGTGCCATAGAGATTTTCACCCTTCCCACCTATAGCAAAGCCTACACCCGATGCACCAGTTCCTCGCCTGAACTGGCTCATCATCATGTCCAACTATGGCTCACTATAGGACACCCAGCTCAAGATGGACTGAAGGTTTGTGTTGTCTTCCTCAGTTCTCATCTTGTCGTGCCTACAGGACTCAAGCTCTAGCTCCAAACCCTCACAACGTGCACACCGAGCAGCAGTGCTATCGAAACTAGCCTTCTCAAGCAAAGAGATCCTAGCAACCTTCTCTGCCAACTTAGATTACAAGCCTGAGCAGGACTTGCGCACACCCAACAAGCCAGACCTAGACTTCAACTTATCATTCTCATCAAGCAAAGCAACATACTTTGATTGCAAATCGGCAAGGTTGGATATGTCAACAGCACACTCATCGCACTTAACCTCATCAGACACCACTACAGTGAGCTTCTTAGCTTCCTCAAGCTCCTTCAGCATAATTTCAAGCTTGTCCTTAAACTCTTTCCTCTCATGGACAACACGCTTCAGCAGCTTATCTTGGTTAAACAAGGTGTCGTTCATGGTTTCAAGCTCAGCAACAAGATAGTCGATGGAAGGTGTTACCTCAGTAGTGTCATCATTGACGGGAACCACGTCCTTGCTAGCCTTCACCTCGGCATTGACTGCCACAGTGAAAAACCCTTAGTGGGTGGAATCGGCAATGAAGCAGAGCCCGGTCAGCATGTCCTCGCGCTTCCTGTAACACCCCTGGTGTTACAAGCTTGCTTAGCACTAAGATTTAGACCTAAGAGGATTTACATCAAATGATTTTCTCGATTTTTAAAATTTAACTTTTGTTTAAAAGTGTCAATTTTGGTGAATTATATTGAACAATGGTTTAATTAGTTCCTAGAGGTTTGGTTTCTATGAGTTAGTATGACGTATGGACTAGTGCTTAAAAATGCCCGAGCAAAAGCCACTAGTGCATAGAGCAAATATGCATGCATCATTAGCAGCTCATAGTACTAGCAGCGCTCAGCAGGTACACCCTATCGGCAGCATGCCATCAGCAAGTGCCAGCCTTAGTATCTAGGATAGATGGCACTCTGCTGACTTAGGTAGGCTTACTCAAGTTTTTACAGGTACCCTGACCCCGAGCATAGTTCGATAGTATCGACTAGCTACAGGGAGAGAACGCTGTACCAAAAATCTGAGAACGGTTGCCCTATATGTTGGCAACGGTGGAAGGACGTATAGGATGTGCATTCATTCATATCTTGTTTGTGCATTGTAGTGCCCATATTGCTTGCAGATACGCCATCCATAGTTGTCACGCGTGTCGTATTATGCACGACTGCACGTCGACTCATTCTGTTCTAGAGTTATTTACGCACTATGGCTTCATGCTCGCGCGTAGCCCATGGTTCACGCCTGTTATGACCCACGCCTCCCCATACTATTTTCTACGCTCTTGTTGGACCCTTGCCATGCAGTCGTACTAGTCAGTAATGGCCTCGAACGTCGCTTGCCTCGAATCTTGAAAAAATTTGGTCGATTCATTCGTAGTGATCCCGTAGGAACCTTGGTGAATCTGCGCCGGGACCACTGCCGCTCTACCTTTATAAGCAGAGCCTGGCTTAGCCATTGGTACCACCACTCAGTGCACTTTAGCTCGTCTAGCTTTTCCTTTGAGCAAGCTTTTCACTCAGTCTTTCCTCACAACCATCGCCAGGAATGGCAGGAGCCTGGGTTAGTAGTTACTGCCTGAACGTTGAGGGTTTTCCTAGAATCCTGCATACCACCCTACAAAAGCTTAGAGTCAAAGATCGTCCCAAGTATGAGGGCCGTGAGTATGAGAAGCATGGCACCGAGCAGTGTGAGGTTACCGTCTATATTGGAAAGAGTGAAGAGTTCCCGACCTCACTGAAGCACGGAATGTGACCACAACCGGGTTTAACCCGTCGACACCTACCGGTTGTGGCCCACAAAGCCTTACGGTAGCTTGGCGGATCTATGAAGAGCCCATTGCCCGTACCCCCATGAGGTTCTTTCCACCTTTGGAAAAGAATCGATAGGCATGGAGGGCTCGCATGGAGACTTTGCAAGGGCGGGATGCGTAAGAAGATAGTCCTACCATGGTGCACTTGACCACGTAGCTGCTTGCTCTAGATGAGCAGTATGACCGGCAAAACTTGGAGATGAGGACGTGCCTCCGACGAGCCGAGGAAGTCAAGATCTTCTCCAGGATGCTCTAGGTGCAGCTCGCCGAAGCACATGCCAGTGCGATAGCTACAGAGAGTCAGGAGACTGCCATGTCAAAAGCCTTAAAGGAGGCTGAAGATCGGCATGTCCATCAACTAGGTGAGTTCTATCTTGTCACCAGGGCTAAGCGGAGGACGCTGGCTACTGAAAGGCAGGATTCCTCAATCTTGGAGGGGAACCCTGTCCACCCACCGGATAGAAGAAGAACCGGTGTTGCAATACCGCCAGCACCTCCACCCTCAAAAGTGTTAGAAGTAGAACCCTTGATTCCTCTCACTCAGCCACTGCCAAGAGAAGAGGTAGATTCATAGCCAGGGCGGTAGAAGAATCCACCGAGCTCGGGAATGAAGATGCGTGGTCTAGAGTAGATTAGTTGCCTTGGGATGCTGTACCCATAGTAGTAGTGCTTTTCGTCGCTGTCCTCCGGTATTGTACTCTTGTCGTTGTTTTTCATCCATAGTTGTTGAGATCGTCCACTGTAGGGGAGGTGAATGTTGTGTCGTGAATGGGAGACTAGATGCCTATATGATGTACCTATATAAGACCGTTGGAATATGCATTTTATTTATTTCGCTGTGTTATTGCGTCCATCTACCCTTAAGTTCGTGAGACGTGCTTAGAGTTTTCAAGGGCGATGTTAAGAGGGTTACAAGAGAAGTTACCATTCAGATGCCAGCAGACCAGCCGTGATTAGACAACATAGGACACTGTATCGACTAATTATGGATGTCCCAGTAGAACACTTGAATCTCTTTAAATCAAATCTGTCGTTAGATTTAAATTCCTTGTCCCTTGTTGTGACGGGAACCCTTGTTGTTTGAATCTTCCCTTACAATACTCCTCTTATTCTATGGTCTATGACCCCACCACCGTCATTGCGTGTAAGTTGGTAATAGTTGCCTGGTTAATAGCATCACCGGTGCTCCCTGCTCCCTGCTGCCTCGCACGAGCGCCCACCAGGACTACTCCACCGTCGCCTGGCTCCTCGCGTGCCCGCGCGAGCCCATGGTCCCACGATGGACCGCAGCCCGCAGCGCTGCCCTCTTGCGCCACCATCGTGCCCCGCCGTGGCCGCTTCCACCGACACCACCGTGCGCGCGAGCGCGCCATGCCGCGCCGCCCGTCTACCATCATCCGCGCCGACCCGCCTGCTGCCAGGAACCGGTGAAGCGCCCCTACCGCTGTTCCACTGCTGATAGCCACCTCACACCGTGGCCGGTCATCTTTCCTAGTCGGGTCCGGCACGCTGCCTCCCCTGCTCCCTCGCGCCACCGCAGCATCCCCGCCATCGCCATGCCCCACCGGCCGCACCAGTTGTACGGTTGCCACCCACGCATGCGGACCGAGCCGTCGTTGCCCCACGCGCTGTCCCACTGTCCCTGCCTGGCCGGCGCCACCCTGGCCGGTGTGCTCGCCACATCGGCTCATGCGGGTAGGCTATCGGGGGCCGGCTCGAGTCTTGCCGCGACTAGCCCGAGGCCGCGTGGGTCCCCGTGCAGCTCGCCGGCGGGTTGTCCGCCGCCGTCGTGCCTTCCCCGGCCCCATAGCGTCGTTGCCACCGCCGTCGGCCGGTGCCTCCACTCCGTGCTATGCTTTTGGGGAGAGAGAGCAGTTGAGAATATCGAAATAGATAATGCTTCAGGGTTTCAAATGCAAAATGCGTGACTCTAATGAATAGTGCATCACTGCGATTATGGATTTTGGGTTGAATAGAGAAAAACACGGGGTTCTTTCTGCAAAAATGTGCGCCTGTGCTTGGGACACGCCGTGTTGGCCGCCCTGTTGGGCCGCTCACGTCCGCACGAGCGCCCCGCCCGTTTGAGCTGCCTTGGCCGCATGGGCCGCTGTCGCGTGCGCGCCTGGTGGGCCGCCGGCGTCCGCTGGGACACCGACCAGGCGCACCGCATGGGCCGGCCTTGTGTCGTCCGTGGCCTGGACTTCACCGATGGGCTGGTCTGCCTTGGCCGGCTAGGCCTAGTGCGGCCCGTGGTTCGCTTTTCTTTTTCTGCTGAGTTTACTATTTTGTTTAAAATGGCTAAAGTTTATAAATCTGTAATAAATAAAATAAAAATCATAAAATGGTAAATCCAGTTTTGTTGAACTCTAAACAGATCGTACTACACTGTGAACACATAAAATCATGTGCTTTAGTGCAAAATAATTGTTTTAAAAATTACTCTAGGGTTTGTTGTAATTAATTAAAATAATTCTTATGCTCCAAATGCTATGAAATTTTTACAGTAGCATAACTTTGCTTTGTTTGTACTCTAGTAAAAATTTTATGTTCATTAGGTACTGGATGACTGGAGTAGTAATTTAGCTTGTAAATACTAGTTTAATGCTTGAAATAAAATTAAAAGAAAATAGAAATACAAAATGTATATCCTTAGAATATTATTACTACAATAGTACTTTAGGACACTTATTAAAACCTTGGAATTGTATAACTAAAACGTTTGTTTGGAAAATGACACCTTTCTCGACGATGTTGATGCGTAGATTAGTACGTTAGCCATTAGAGCTAGCTTGTTAGTTCGTAGTATGTACTCCATTTTAAAGAGTTGTTGCCTTGTTAATTATCTGCTGCATTATTTGCATCCATGCATATCATATAGGTACGATGATGGATCAATGAAATAATTAAAGGATGATTGGGAATCTAAAGATGGTGTAATGGTATTCTCTCCAGGAGATGATGCAATGGGCTTTCTATTCAGATGACGGTGGATGATATGAAAATGCAGATACTAACTTTTTAGTATATATCTTACCCAGGCAAGCCCGGTGCATAACCCCTACTTTTATGCACTTTAAATTATATTTGTGCATTAAGTTTTAAGGAGTTGAATGAAACCCACTTGCATATATATATCTTTATCCTATGAGTCTTACTAGTATGACAGGATCGTGTAGATTGCTATACTACATGACTCCGATAGAAGTCAAGTGATTGTCTGTCACTCGTGAGAGATAGAAAATATATTATTGTATTATTATCACTTGGAATATATAAATGGTGGAAAGGAAAAATGGAGACTGGGTAGGGATATGGTTTGGTATTGGTGGGTGTAAGAGGTTGTGTCCTGCGGCCAACGGAGCATAGCTTGGTTACACTGTTTTCCCTGTCTGTGTCGGTTAAGTACCGACCGTTGCATTGGGTTCTAGGCAGGTCACAGACTTATTATCCTGAGCACATACTTGGGTATGGGCGTAGGGAAGACTTGTTACTCTCTTGTCATGGGTTCTGGCTCTTTCTGGACCAACTGTCATGATGGTTTTTGGGTGGAGGTCCTTGCACCGCACTGAGTCCGGGACTGAGGGGCTAGGGCTTGGAGTCCCAGTTTGGACGGGGACCTGGACCCCATGACAGGAGGGTAGTGGGTTGGTCCTGCTTGTGCCTGGGGTATAAGCGGGGCATGTGTTTTTGGGGTACCCAGCGCGACACATTGATTCGCGAATCGTCGGACAATCCGGTACGGCTTGTCTACAGTCCAGCAACTTAGTAAGAACTAAAAAATGAAAGATGGTAAAAGAAAATCTAATTGCTTACCACCTGGTTGAAAACAGCATAGGTGCTTACATAGAATGGTTAGTTAATGAACTAATGCGACTGCTAATAAAAATCGAATATAAGGACGCACGCTTAGTAATGCTTCCTGCAGATGCAATAACCCCACAAGCCAGATAGACTTGCATATCCTTGGAGTCTTTTGTTTCCTCCTGTTGGGTAAGTTTGCTGAGTACAACTGAGTACTCAAGGTTTTATTTCCCGCTGTTGTAGGTGATAGGTGGATGCTAGAGCTGACTCTTGTGTGTGGATTCCTACTGGTGGGCTCAGAGAGGATTTCCTTTACGCTGCGATCATAGTCTCTATTTATAACTCTTACTAAATGTTTTTATAAATGGAAGTTTTATAATCTGTTGTCGTAGTTTATTTATCAATGCTTCATCATGCCACGAATAGCTATTTATTTCCGCTGTAATTATGATCACATGTTTATATTCCGCTGTTAATTTAAATTGTTCATAACTCTGATAACATGTTCATATTCCACTATTATAAATAATAAATATTATGCTCTAATGTTACATGGAAAGTGATGTAAGAAATGTTTACATGTTGTAAGCTTTATTCTCTCATTTGTGATCCAGATGGAAAAATGTGGATTTTTGGGTTCTCCCTTAGGGTGTGCCTGACGGAACTATGTAATTTGGTGTCCTCCCTTGAGTACTTAGTGTTTAATGGAAGACAAGTACTCCTGGGAGGCATTATATTAGGCGGTTCTGCCACACTTCCTCTCGGACTCATCGTCGCTCAAGGGGGAAGAAGAGCGGTCATCGTCGGTGTCGATGTCGAGGTCGTTGAGGGGGGCAAGGAAGGCGCGCTCCTTGGCCTTGGCCTTCTTTAGGTACATCTTCTTGAGTGCCTCCTTGTTGAATCCTCCCTTCGACTTGTGCTTGCCAGAGGTGCACTCGCGATTGTCCTTGCGCTTGCTGGAGTCATACTTGTCGGAGGAGTGCTTGTTCTTCTTGGAGCAGTGGGCGACGAAGTGGTTGGGGTCTCCATATACATAGCATCCTTCCTTCGGACCACCACCATGTCGGTGATTCAAGCGGTTGTTGTGAAACCGCGAGAACCGGCTAATGACCAGTTCCAGCTCGTCGTCCCCAAGGGCCTCCAACTGCTCCTCTGTGACAAACACCAAAGAAGACAAGGAAAACGACATCTATGAAGGGTTAGTTGAGGAACTTGAGCTGTTACCTAAGACCAAAGCCATAGTCGGTGCAGAGGGGTTCTTGATCTTGGCTTGGGTCTGGTAATCAATCTCGGTGGACTTGAACTTTCTGAAAAGCTCATCCACGGTGAGGGTGTCATAGTTTGTGGACTCAATGATAGCGGACACCTTCACATGCCAAACCTTCTGATCTACGGCATATAGTAACTTGAGTGCCCTCTCATGATCATCATAAGGTAGTTGCGACTTGTTTGCCCGCATCTTGTTCACAATCATCGGAAAGCGAGAGAACATGGCATCGATAGACTCTCCATCCAACTAAGAGAAGTTCCCATACTCTCGCTTGTACGTCTCAAAGAGTCTAGTTTTGACCTGTGCGGTTCCCTCATGATAGTTCTGAAGCCTCACCCAGATCTCTTGAGCAGTCGTGCAATTGGAGACTCTCTCAAACTCAGAAAGCAAAAGACTCGAAAAGAGAACACTACGAGCCTTGCTATTTGCATTGTGTTGATCAATTTGATCCTGAGTGTTGCGACCATCAAGCACAACGTAATTAGCATTCTCACAAATATCCCAAACTTTCCAATCAATTCCATGAAGATCTTGTGAGCATGCGAATCTTCCAATAGGGGTTTTGTTCCATCGAAGAATGGTGGTTTGCGAAACCACGTTCCATGTCGCCTTCGTGGATCATGGACCAATTAAGGTGGAATGATCCTTAACTAGCTTCGATACCAATTGAAGGACCGAAAACGGCGACCAGAGGGGGGGGTGAATTGGAGCCTCAAATTTCTTTCGAAACTTTAAGCCGTTGTCCCAAAATCATGATCCAAGAGCAAAGGCACTAGAGAACAGTATGATCACAAGCCAACGGGTGGCTGGGTATCTTTGGCGATGACCAAGAGGTACAGCGGATCAACCGAGAATAGATGGAAACAAGTGCTCAAAAGAACAAAAGAAAACAACACAATCTGCACAGGTCCGGACTCTCTACCGTAGGGAGCCCGGACTTTCTGCGGGTCAGGTCCCGGACTATCCGGGGTTGAGGGCCGGACTGTCCGGCGTTCAACTATAGAAAACTGAATGATGAGAAATAGTTCCGACCTGGGGCAGAAAGAAGAACGGTGGACTATCCGCGGTTGAATCTCGAACTGTCCGCAAGTCAAACACTAGAAAACGAACATGCTAAAACAGTTCTGGACACACTTCAGCAGTAGCCCTGGACTGTCCATGGGTAGGCCCAGACTGTCCGACATTCGGAGCAGCAAAACACGACCAAAAGAAGACCTTCTGATCGCGATGTGAACAGTAACGTCGGACTATCCGGGGGTCAGGGGCGGATTGTCCGCAAGTCGCGAAATCAGCACGAACAGAGTCGCCCCGAAAAACGCCCGGAGCAAGGAAAATCCCGATTTGCGACCAAATCAAAACTAATTGCCACCAAATTTTAACCACATGGTCACAAGGCAATAAGTTTGCTACCACTAGGAGATCATCACCCAATTTGAAGCCAACCAACGGGAAATTGGGTGAACATGAAAATCACTGGTTTTCCAACCCTAGAGCTTGATTCACCCCGATCTATGAACTCGTGAGGAATTAGATGAAATCCCTTGGTGGAAAGGATCAACTCACGTCCTAGTTCATCTCAGCGCAAAAGGAACGAATCAAAACGGTCTCAAAACAAGGAATTGAACCACACAAGAGAAGAGGGAAAGGAAGAACACGAAGAACACAAACGTGATTCACAAGAACAACTCACAAATCAAATCCCAGAGGACACGAGGAGGTTAGGGCCTCCATTCCCGCAGCAATCTTTGGTTCTTACACAAATTATCCAATTTGTGGACCTCTCTCACAAGAAAACCTAAGGGGAGGGGAAAACCAAGAGAAGGATGAAGCAAAATGAAAGAGGTAAGGGAGATGGGAGCTCCCTCATCCTATTTAACAGGGCTATTACACAATCCTAGTTTTGCCCTTAGATATTTTTGAGTCAAACCACTTAACCCCAGGGTACTATGGTCCAACCCGAGGTAATCTTCATCCGATGGCCACCGCGCCCTTCATGACATAGCTTCGCCTCGACGCGAACTCCTCAATGCCGCCACGTGCCGTCCGTTCCTCCTCAGAACCTCCACCCGGGTTTTGAGGCCCAAACCCGTGAAACTAGCCACCGATGGTTTTGAGGCCCAAACCACCAAACCGCCCGCGAGTAGCATACTCCATACGCATCCCCTGCCACTTGACATGTGTCGCCGCCATCCTCAACCAGCCATCCACCAAGTCCTCCTGAGCCCCGCTCAACTCGCACGTCCACCGTCTTGACTCGAACAACACGGTCACTCCCATGTACACTTGTGCTTGTTGATGTCCTAGATGTCAGCCACTGTGGCTGGTTACCCAGCCTCCTGGTCCCTCAGTCCAAGCCTCACGTCCGTCCTTCACCACTCTCGGTCCATCAGCATGGCACGACACGTCCCTACTTGACCTTCACCTCGCCGTCGACCACCGCCTTCGAGCTCCACACCTGCACACCACAAACCAAGAGACATGTCGTACAACCCAACCCACGCCATGGTTAGCTCACAAACTCAACCTAGGTCATGGATCACGTTGACAATCACTCATCATAAAACGAACTACAAGGGCATATATCAACCTTGTGTTCGCTACATATCTAGATGTCCAACTAGTCTATTCGAGAAAGTCAATAGCGTGTGTAACTGGGTCTCACAAAAAAAGCAATGGAGCCATAAGTGTTGCTAGGGGTACTGTTAGTGGAAATCATGTATATTTGGAATTCTGGTGGTGCATGTAGTGTGCTTTGTATAGTTGTTGTTCCCATTTAGGTCTTGTTTAAATCTAGGGCATAAAGTTTTAGGGTGTCACATGGGAGTGTCGTATGGGGTGTTCGGATACTAATACAAAAACAAATTACAGAATCCGTCAGTAATCCAGGAGATGAATTTATTAAGCCTAATTAATCCATCATTAGAACATGTGTTACTATAGCACCACATTATCAAATCATGGTCTAATTAGGCTTAAAATATTTGTCTCGTAAATTAGTCACAATCTGTGCAATTAGTTATTTTTTAGTTTATATTTAATACTCCATGCATGTGTTCAAACATTCGATGGGATATGGAGTAAACTTTAGGGGGAGAAACTAAACAAGGTCTCACTTAATGTTACCGTTAGTATGATACATTTGTTGAACTTAAAACATGATCTCTAGTCATAGAACTAGCATGTCTATTTGCTATTGAACAAAACCGTGAGTCCTAGAACATTTGCTAGTGCAATAACAGTACATAGAACCAGAGAAAGAGAGGGGTGAAGGGTGCAAACCATCGGCTGCCTTGGAGGAAGATGGGCTCGCCATCGCAATGCTTGGCGATAACCCGGTGGCAGTGGAGTAGAGGTGTCGTCTGGGGTCGGTGTAGACTCCACAGGGTAGCCCAGCGTCGTAGCAATCCTCCAGCGAGATGCAGAGGTGGTGGTGGCGCTTCCCGTCGCTGGCAGCGCCCCCTTTGTGATCGGCTAGGGTTTAGAACTATAGGTGGGGTGCTAGGTGGCTCAGGCGAACCTCGTGACTCGAGCGCCCTGGCCCCCACCTCCTATTTATGGCGTTGTGCGACGGGGGCCCACCAACCATATTAGGGTTGGGCGCCCCCGATCAGGGCGCAGATCCAAGGGCCCAATAGGTGGAGATCAACTAACATTCTTCCTGTTGATCTCACAACCATCTTTCAATTTTATATCATTTACTTTTGTTCATTCCAATAAAGATTAGCGTATAGAGCAAGTTTCATCGTCACGGTCAATTGTCGAAAGATTTAATAGCTATAACACACCACTCTGTTCTGAAATAGATACTTAACTTTGGGCCTTCTTTTGTCTAGGAATTATAGGCTTTCCCTTAAACCCATGTCGGCTACATGTTCTCTGAACATGTTGGGTGGTAAGCCTTTTGTAAGCGGATCCACGAGCATCTTTTCGGTACTTATATGCTCAAGACTTATGACATGATCCTGGACTTTATCTTTCACAACATAATACTTTATGTCAATGTGTTTGGCAGCACCACTTGACTTATTATTGTGAGCATACTTTATTGCCGAATTATTATCGCAGTATAACTTAAGTGGTCTATAGATGTCGTCAACCACCTTCAAACCGGGTATGAACTTCTTTAGCCAGTTCACCTGCCCCGTTGCCTCATAACATGCTACAAACTTGGCATACATTGTGGATGATATAGTAATGGTTTGCTTTGAGCTTTTTCATAAAATAGCTCCCCCTGCGAGAGTGAATACATATCCAGACGTGGATTTTCTATCATCTCCCGCATAATCAGAATCTGAATATCCCACTATATGGAGTGAATCTGATCTTCTATACATCATCATGAGGCTTTTCATTTCTTGCAAATAACGCAAGACTTTCTTTGCTAATTTCTAGTGTTCTATTCCAGGATTGCTCTAGAATCTGCCAAGTAACCCAGTAACAAATGTCAAGTCAGGGCGCGTACATACTTGAGCATATTGCAAGCTTCCGACAGCTGAAGCATATGGAACCGTTTTCATTTGATCGATCTCATACTGATTCCTGGAGCATTGAAAATCCCCATATATGTCGCCCTTGACTATACTACATTTGTGCATACTGAATTTCTTTAAGATCTTTTCTATGTATGCCTTTTGTGATAGTCCTAATACCCCTTTATTTCTATCTCGGTGAATCTTGATCCCTAGAACGAACAAAGCTTCACCAAGATCTTTCATATCAAATTTTGAGGACAAAAACTTCTTTGTCTCCAGTAGTAGATTGACATCACTACTAGCAAGTAAGATATCATCCATATACAGGACAAGGAAGATAAACTTCCCATTCTTAAACTTTGCATAGACACAATTGTCCTCTACATTCTCTTTAAACCCAAAATTCCTTATTGTCTGATCAAACTTCAAGTACCACTGTCTTAAAGCTTGTTTTAATCCATAAATGTATTTCTTTAGGTGGCATCCCATTAGTTCTTTTCCTTCCATGATAAAACCTTTCGGTTGTGCCATGTAAACATTTTCCTCCAAGTCCCCGTTGAGAAATGTCGTCTTTACATCCATCTGATGTAATTCTAAATCGTAATGTGCCACGAATACCATTATGATTCTGAAGGAATCCTTACATGAGACTAGAGAAAAGGTCTCATTGTAATCAATGCCTTCTCTTTGCGTAAAGCCTTTTGCCACAAGTCGTGCTTTATATCTCTCTATATTCCCTTGAGAGTCAAGTTTTGTTTTGTAGACCCATTTACAGCCTACTATTTTGGCTATTTTAGGAATTATTTTCAAGTCTCAAACTTTATTGGCATTCATATATTTCATTTCATCTTCCATGGCCTCAAGCCGCTTTGATGAATGATCACTTCTCATGGCTTCTTCAAATGAGGTGGGATCATCCTCCATTTGAAATTCCTTAGTGTTGTATACTTCATGGTCAGCAGAAATAACTGATTTTTAACTCTTTGAGACCTTATAGGGGCCTCCACATTTGGCACATCTTCTGTTTGAGGCTGTTGTTGCTCCCCCTCATGTGTGGCAATAGGTTCTACAGGATCCTAAAGAACAGGTTCCTCATCGTCATTCATTGTTGCCACAGGTGGAATAACAACAGGTGCTGCCACCACAGTATCTTGCACTGTCGGTGCAACGATAGCAGGTAGTGAGAAAAATGGCTTATGAATCATCGGAGTGAGCGCATACACCCGCTTCTCTTCAAGGTCAATTTCTCAAGCTACTATGCTCTCCTTCATCATTTTATCCTCTAGGAAGACAGCGTGTCTTATTTCCACAAACTTTGTATGTCTGCCTGGACAGTAGAAACAAAAACTTTTTGACTTTTCTGGGTAGCCAATAAAATGGCAACTTACTATTTTGGGATCTAGTTTCCCAATATTTGGGTTAAATACTTTAGCCTCAGCAGGACTCCCCCACACACGTAAGTGGTTTAGTGAGGGTACTCTTCCTATCCATAACTCATACGGTGTTTTGGGCACTGACTTACTTGGTACTCTATTGAGAATATGAATGGCGGTTTTTAATGCCTCCATCCACAGGCTCAACGGTAAGGTGGAGTAACTTATCATACTGCGCACCATATCCATCAGGGTACGATTGTGTCTTTTAGCTACTCCATTCTGCTGAGGTTCGCCCGGTGTAGAATACTGGGCTACTATGCCATTCTCCTGTAAGAACCTTGTAAAAGGTACAGGAACTTGGCTATATGGGGTATGCCGACCATAGTACTCTCCCCCACGGTTGGACCTAACTGTCTTAATCTTCAAATTGTGTTGGTTTTCAACTTCTGCCTTAAATATCTTAAATTTATCCAATGCTTATGTTCTTTCTTTGATTGGATAAATGTAGCCATAACGGGATTAATCATCTGTGAATGTTATGAATGAATCATAACCATCCACACTCTTTACAGGAAACAAACCACAGATGTCTATGTGAACAATCTATAAAATTCCTATGCTTCGTTTGGCATCTTTTTTAATTTTCTTTACATACTTTCCTTTTATGCATTCTCTACATTATTCTAAATCTAAGAACACTAATGGAGGAAGAATATCATTCTTAACTAGTCTTTCTATTCTCCCTCTCGAAATATGGCCTAAACGACAGTGCCATAATTTCGACGACGCATCGTGAGCTCTCTTTCGTTTTTTGTTTACATCCGCAGACAAGGATACATTCTCATTGTCGCACGCAACGTTCCCATCATCGCATACATCATTCACATCATCACGTAGTGATAACAAATAAAGCTCATTTTGTAAGATAGCAAGACCAACACATGCATTATTAAATGTTATCTTACATTTGCCATTTCTAAAATGGCAATCATATCCATCATTGTTCAAGCATGAAACACTAATCAAGTTTCTCTATAAAGAGGGAACATAAAGTACATCTCTAAGTAAAAGTGTGAAGCCTTCAACAAGCTTTAGAGAAAGATCGCCAACGGCTTCAACATCTACTCGGACTCCATTTGCAACTTTAACGTGTCTTTCTCTTCTTTGCGTAGTCCTCATCGAACGGAATCCCTGTAAGGAATTAGCAACATGAACAGTTGCACCTGAGTCAATCCACCAAGTAGATTTCGAATACTGTAAATATAGGGATTCATTTATGAACATAATAATGTTCTCACCTTTCTTTGCCATGATCATCTTTAAGTAATTAGGACAATCTTTCTTATAATGTCCCGTCTTCTTGCAATAGAGACACTGGTCTTTCTCTACTGTGAACTTGTTCTGCTGAGGCTGATGCAATATGGGACCCTTTCCCTTTGACTTTGAGGAGGAGTTAGCATTAATATTCTTTTTCTTGTTGTCTTTCACATAATTGATAGTGCCACCATTGGCAGCTTTCATTCTCTCCTCCTCTTGCACACACATAGCTATGAGCCTCTCTAAGTCTCACTTCTCGGGCTGTATGTTATAGTTGACAACAAAAGTATCAAATTTCTTTAGCAAGGAAGCAAAAATCAGATGGATAAGAAACTCTTCCTTGAGAGCCAGATCCATTGATTTTAGCTTGGATGCCAAATTGTTCATCCTTAGTATGTGCTCTCTTATACCACCATTTCCAAAGTACTTTTTCTCATCACCAATTTGCTTTATCAATTTGGGTAGCATATATCTTTGAAGAGCCGATGAACTGACTCTTTATTCTATCGAGGTACTCAGTGGCCGTGTCATACTCTGGGATTGAGCCCACAATTACAGGCTCAATCGTGTTCTTTATCACAGCCAAATATTTTTTGTTGGCAGTGACCCACTTCGTATGTTCAAGGTCATATGACATCTTTTGGGATGCAAAATCCCTCTCTCTAGTTGTCCAAGCGGCATCAGCCTCGTTTGTCTCCCTCACCGGTGCCATAGGCTCAGTGGGACACAGTGAGGTGACTACCCAGTCCACCTCAGCCAAGATGAAGGCCAGATCAATCTTTTTCTTCCACTCCGTGTAGTTGTCACCTTTGAGAGTGGGGATCTCTTTGATACAACCCATCAAGTTGTATCCGCCTGAAAACATAATTTATATAGAGTGAGAATATAAACATAATAATAATAATTGTATGCCTTAGTTTCAACGTTGATCAAAATTAAAACATACAATTGTTCTCTACACTAATTCTACGTCACCGTTGGGCAGAAATAGAATTAATGCATGACAAAACTCATAAATAACATCATAATATTGACATTAATCAATGTTGGTCAGAATAATAACAATATTATAATAAATTAAAAACATATCCATTTTTCAAAATTAAATTCTTCCGTTGGTTTGAATTTAATAATGAAAATTAACAACTTTAAATACGCAGCGGAAAGAGTAAATATTCTCATTATTATTTTTCCAGAAACTTTATAGTACTGTACTTTTCTCTGAACAAAATTGTCGTTGGATCAAAATTGTGCAGAGTTGAACATCATAATTCAATTAAAATTCATCAAATATGTATCAAAAGTTTCTAGAAAAATAAAACGAAAGAAAAATTCTGTTTCACTGTGTTTGTGGCCAATTCGGCCCAGTAGAGCAGAAACATGGGCTACGGCCCAACGCACTTGTGCCATGAGCCTGTGTCTTGCTGCTCCCCCAGCCAGTCAGCAACTTTGGGCTCTGGGCGGGAAAGCGGCCTGGCGCCCTCGCCCGCCTGGGCCGAAAGGCGGTCCAGTGAATCTGCTCCGTCCATCCAGATCCGATAGTCGCGCACACGGTTCGCTCGATATAAAAGCCGACGCCACGGCGATTCCGGTGAAACCCTAGCCCATTCTGTGCTGGCCTTTCTCTCTCTTCACCTCGCTCCGTTCTCTCCTCAGCGCAGCAGCACCGAGCAGCCGAGCGAAAGCAAGCGCGAAGATGGCGTCGTCGCCGGTCCCCTCGTTGGCGTGCGCGCTCCCCAGCGGGTAAGCATGCAGCCGTCGAGCGGTCTAGGCGGCGGTGCCCTGATCCCCACCGAAGCCCTAGATCGCCAGCCACTTCTCCTCCTTCTCTGTCTCGGTGGCAACACCGCCGCTTGACCCTCTCGACGGCCTTGGCGCTCCCCAGTGGGTGAGCGCTACTGGTCGTCGAATCTGCGTCTGCCTGGCGCCCTTTGCCGGAGCACTCACCCGCGCACCGACGAGGCGGCAGTACGGTGCAGCGGTGAGGTAGGCCTCTTCCCCTTCCCCTTTCTTCTTTGATTTGATTTTCTTTTCTTCTCTTCTCCGATCTATCCGATTTAGGGTTGGGGATGGGGTTAGGATCGAGATTAGGGTTTGGTTAGGGTTAGGGTTTCGTTCACTGTTCTTCTTCTCCGAGTTTGATTCGCGGGTTAGGGTTCGGCTTCGCGTGCCAAGACCCCTTTTTCTCTATTGTTCACCCGATTAGGGTTAGGGTTCGGTGACCCTCTTCTCTTTAGATCCGAAAACCGAATCTCTCACCTCCTTCTAGCTGCTACTCAGTTTTCTCATCCTATACGCTAGATCTATACCCAGTGAGGCTCCGGTACCATTGTTGAACTTAAAACAGGATCTCTAGGCATAGAACTAGCATGTCTATTTGCTATTGAACAAAATCGTGAGTCCTAGAACATTTGCTAGTGCAATAACAGTAGATAGAACGAGAGAAAGAGAGGGGTGAAGGGTGCAAACCATCGGCTGCTTTGGAGGGAGATTGGCTCGCCATCGCAATGCTTGGCGATAACCCGGTGGCAGTGGAGTAGCGGTGTCGTCCGGGGTCGGTGTAGACTCCGCAGGGCAGCCCGGCGTCGTAGTAGTCCTCCGGCGAGATGCAGAGGCGGTGGCGGCGCTTCCCGTCGCTGGCAGCGCCCCCTCTGTGATCGACAAGGGTTTAGAACTGTAGGTGGGGTGCTAGGCGACTCAGGCGAGCCTCGTGACTCGAGCGCCCCGGCCCCCACCTCATATTTATGGCGCTGTGCGACGGGGGCCCACCAACCATATTAGAGTTGGGCGCCTCCGATCAGGGCGCAGATCCAAGGGCCCAATAGGCCGTATTGGTGGAGATCAACTAACAACATTTATACATCTGTAGATACTAACAGAATAATGTAATAATGAAACACCATTAGTTAAGGACAAGGATGACTTGAAAATGAGTGCATAATCAAACTACAATGCCTAGCTAAATGCCTCTGCTATTCAAACCGGTATTCCCGTTCGCAGGTTTCCTGTAACTATGATCTAAAAGAGATAAGGAACGAAAAATGTTCAAGTCACTCTGCAATATACTAACTTCTCCAGCAACTAAAAAAACATTATTATGTGCAGATGGGGCTCGATCTATATAACTATAAAACACCTATCGTATACATTATTCTACGTGCAACCATTTTCCGACCCCTTTACACTTCAGGAGTTCAGAAGAAAAAAAAAAAACACTACGCTACACATGCGCGTCTCCTTGGGAGGGGAAAATCTTTTGACCTAGTGACAATATTGCGTGGGGGTCATACTTGTCCTTCAGCTCGGCAATTCTGCCCCACTTGACCCCAAATAAGTGCTGTTGCCATTCGTCTTGAGACGCTGCTTGCACTCTATGCTGGCCTCATGGCAAAAATCCAGCACCGCTTTGTTGCCCCGTTCTAGTCGTTGCACATCATCTGGGGACAACGCCGACCAAAGCAAACTCACTACATAGAACACCTGGTCATCTGCAGCTGTGGGGCCATGGATACATGAGGATTATTTCCCCAGCCGGGTTGGCGTCCCTGAGGAGACCCTTGAATACACAGGTGTCGAAGCCAAGGATGCGAGACCGTGGGATGACTGGAGCACCCTCCCCTCGTCTCGCACACGGTCAAGGAACTGTACATATGTCACGTCCTTCGTGAACACAAGGGCCGGCTCGAAGTTTAGTTGCTGCAACGAGAAGCCTCCATTCTCTGCCATGAACGAAAGCAAAAGAAGAATTAACATTCTTCTTCTTTTCCCTCATCATCCTCACAGTATAACTGAATTTGGTTCTTCCCTTACCTGATCTATAGGAGATGAGACAGTATCTTCGTCGTAGTAGTACATGGCACCTTCGATGTAGTAGATGGCGGTGGATCCGGTCCTTAAAACGAGCCTATCGAGATCATTTGCAGAGAAGAACGGTGTGGACTTGAGACCTTCGACCAAGGATCGGTTTAGTTGGACTTGGCCTTCAACATAGTCGAACGCCCCGCTAACCCGATTTTTTATATGAGAAGCTCCTGGTCCTTTGTGATTTTGTGAACCTTGCCACATCCGAGTAGGCGAGCCAGACCAACGCACCCGCTTTGAGGCTGGCTCAAGCCGGATCCGAGCTCGGGTTATGACCCCGAACTGGACCAGGCCACGAAGAACAGGTCCGAGTTCTTCTCCCGGGAGCATGTCACCAGCTCACCAGCTCCTGCAATGGCAAAACCGATGATATATATATCGCTCCTGATTAGCTACTTAATTGATCATTTGCAGTAAGTATATATGTATCATTGCTACGCAGAGTTGAGACGCTAATTGAAACAGTACCTGTGACAGCGTCAAGTTCATGCACGTTGGCGACCTGCGGGCCGTGCCGGAACGCCTGCCCGCCGATGCCCGCGTTGGAGAGCGTGCCGCCGACGGTGAGCCGGTGGTAGTCCGTCCACACGCGTGGCGTGAGCCCGTGACGCAGCGTCGCGCGGAGCCCGTCGATCCAGAGCTGCTCGCCACCGACGTCCACGTACGGCTCCGCGCCGGCCGCGGACACGTTGATTCGGGGGGCGCGGTGACCGCGCCCCAGCGAGCGCATGTCCACGACGACGCCGCCCGGGGCGAGCGCCTGGCCTCGCCAGCTGTGTCCCTGCCCGCGCGGCGCCACCGGGAACGGCGTAGCCGAGGAGGCGGAGAACCGGATGAGAGCGGCGATGTCCTCACTCCTCAGGCGTAGCCCTTGACCATGCGGCCGAAGTCTGTCGATGCCTTCGCCGTCGAGTTGCTGTCTGTGCGGATCCTCGACACTATGCTCAGGCCGAAAAGATAGTGAGGGAGGTCACCGGAAGGCAATGGCCGGAGCTCACCGGCAACGACGGAGAGGACGCTGCTGAGGATGGCCAGAGCCAGGAAACAAGTTTTTGCCATGCTTCTCTTGCTGCAACACTGCGCTTGACTTGAGACGGTGAAACCAGAAATGGAGAGATTGTTTGTGTTTTCTCGAGGTCAACATTCAGCCTTGAAAACGTTGACAAATGGAAGTACATCAGAGCTTTGGGGGGTTTTAATATATATTTTGGAACTGATTGACTTTTTGTGAAAAAAGAAAGAGGAATGCACCTGAAGCATGACTGGGGAAAAGTTACGTTAACAAGGTTCCATCTGCTGGTTTTGAGCTTTTGACTCCTATATAATGATTATTGGTCAGAGCCATTTCTTCCTATCCTCGCCTTGGTTTCTGAGTACCATGCATCTTCAGAGAATAATAAAATCAATATTTCTTCAGCCTTGCTGGCTGAAAATTACATAAGCTATATCTATATAACATAGTGGCCAAACAGTAAGCCTCCGGTTAGTCTAACACAAATAAATGTGTTTCGTCAGTTTAATCACCTCGTGTTTCATTTAAAAATTGTTTAATCACCTCGTGCTATACAAAATTAAGCTTGATAAAAAACAATATTTTGTCAGTTTAATCACCCGTGCTATACAAAATTAAGCTTGATAAAATCAAATTTGAAGATAAGATTGCAAGTAGTGTCGCAGCAATCTGGCAAAAAAAAACATGTGAGTAGGAGAGTTTGACGAGATTTTGTCAAGACGACAACAGCCCTTAGTAACAACCAATGATGCCAGTAGGTAAACTGGAAATTGACTCTCGGTTTTCTATCGCAGCATATGCAGACTTTGAACTATTCAAGATGCTATCTCCATTGACATTGGGGTTTGTTCATTTCCGGCAGGAATAAATAACTGAGTGACAGGAACGTAAGCGCTTTTTTGTTATTGAACTCAGATACTCAATGATGATATTATAGCTGTGAGTTGATGTGCGCTCAGATGAGAAATTTAAACTTGATGTCAAGATGTTGGTGCGGGTCTTCAAGATTGGTTGCTTTATATTTCATAATCTTGTTGCCTTTGAGAGTCGAGATGCAGATCTGCATCCTTCGACCCTTAGGTAGCAAGATTATGGAATACAAAACACCTCACTGAGAGGTGCTCATTCTTCAACATTGGGTGCTTTAGATTTCATCTTAGACCTCTCATGGTCAAGAAGTACATATACATCCCTTGACCGTGAGGGTTCAACATTGGATGCACCCTAGAATCCCCGGCCCGTTCCCTAACTTCGGGATTGGAACCTGGCAGCGCCTCGGCGGCGTCCATCCCATAAGAACACGGAACTAATAATTAACAGGCATGATAATTAGCAGGCAATGGACAGGCATGATAATTAAGCACAACTTTCACTGTCATTATATTTAACATAACATAAGATAATTATATGTCTACTACTCAGACTCTCTTCTTGTCAGTGACCTCCTTGGATGCGGCCAATTTTGGAACTGATTGACTTTTTTGTGAAAAAAGAAATAGGAATGCACCTGAAGCATGACTGGGGAAAACTAATGATTATTGGTCAGAGCCATTGCTTTCTATCCTCGCCTTCGTTTCTGAAGACCATGCTTGTTCAGAGAATATAAAAGAAATATTTCTTCTGCGTTACTGGCTGAAAAATACATAATCTATATAACAATAGTGGCCAAACAGTAAGCCTAGTTGGTCTAATAACTCAAATAAATGTGTTCCGTTATCACTTCGTGTTTCCTTTAAAAATTGTTACAATCAAATTTAAGCTATATAGCAAAAATTTAAGCTTGATAAAATCAAATTGAAATTCAGTTCCACTCGAAAATTGTGTATCATCGCAGGCTCGCAGCAATCTGCAAAAAAAAAAAAAACCCGTAGCAATCAACTGACAGTAGATTTTGTCAACACGACAGTAGCCTAACAACCAATGATGCCAGTAGGCAAACTGAAACTGACTCTCGGTTTCTATCGCAGCATATATAGACTTTGAACTATTCAAGGTGCTATCTCCATTGACATTGGGATTTGCTCATTTTGGGCAGGAATAAATAATGGTGTGACAGGAACGTAAGCATTTTTTGTTTTTGAACTCAATGATGATATTATAACTGTGAATTGATGTGCGCTCAGATGAGAAATTTAAACTCGATCTCAAGAAAAATAAATCCTTCCGACGGCAGGATTATATATTGTACAAAGAATGTGAGGATTCATGAACATGGGGGCTTATATTTATCAGACCAAATCAAATCTGCAGATACTAATATATGTCAACTGGTTGAATACTACCATGTGGCTGGTGAGGGTGAAGAATTAATGCCTCAAAATAGATAGATGTTGAATGTTTGTTCTTAAAGTCAAGAGCTCACATCATATTTATGTGGTGTCATTACTGGTCCTTGAAAACGTAGCATTATAAAACTTTGAATTGTTTTTATTCTTAACACATTGAAAGTCATGGATTTTTGGCAGAAAAGAAAAGGAATGTACTTGACAACTAGGGTAGTTTTTTTTAACACATGACAACAACTAGGGAAACATCATGCTATTGGGTTTCATGGCGTTGTTTTTTTGTTGCTGATTTGAAGAGACTAGTCCAAGATTATGTCTTGGTTTCATATACTTTTAAATTTTATTTTATCAATGTTAGTTGCTTTTGCATATTTAGTTCGGAAGATAAAAGTCATGTGTGTACATTTGTCATGAAAAATACTTTTAGAATCAACATAACTTTGTAATATTTTACTTAATATATCTATCAAAAATAGTGATGAAATATAACTTTGAAGGCAATAAAAACTCAAAAGAGTAATGTAATTGTTACCAAAGGGAACGCTTTTTATTAACAGAGCCAGAGCAATGGTCCTAAGATTGACTAAATCGTCATAGATGTCTTGCTATTCATAGGCATGTAGCCTACCACTTAAAGAATAACATCATAAATTCTATAATGAATCTAGAAAAAATGCAAGCACTCGTCCCAAATCGAAGACTTTTGAAACTAGATGAGTAGGTTCCACTATAAATAACCTCATGAATTTAGATCATGTTTAGACCTCCTAAAAATGAGAATGAGGTAGAAAAATGAGAATGGGATAGAAACACTTGGATTCTAGAATGGAATTTTAGAATCCAACTAGCTACCCAAACATTACTATTGTAACACCCTAAATTTTGCATATTTTTGAAATAGGAGAAAGTGATTAATTATGCATTTTGTGGGAATTTGAATTTAGGAAAATAATAATTTTATTAAATTAAAATCAAATGTAGGTTCACAATCATGTCTCAGTGCATTCATGTCTTTCTTTGCATTATGATTTTTGAATGGTTTGATTTGAAATCAAATTTCTACTTAATTGAATTTTGCCTTCTACTTAATTGAATTTTGCCTTCAAAATTGGTTTGAAAAATGGAAAGGGCTCCTTTCTCCTTCCTCTGTTTTCGGCCCTGTCGGCCTGCCTCGCGGCCCGTTCTTTTCCCTTCACAGGCCGCCGCTCTCCCTTTCCTTCCGCTCGGGCCAAAGCCCAGTATGACTTTCTCCCAGCACAACCCGTGGCGCCCAAAGAAGGCGGCCCCAGCTCATAGCGCGCCACGACGCTGCGTTCTCTCTCCGCCACCGACGCTGGGGGCCACCAGTCAGGGCGCCTTCTCCTTCCTTGCACCGTGTCCACCTCGGACACTATCCGCGCCGACGCCACCCAAGTCCGGCCTTGCTACGCCTTGTGCGTCGTGCCGCCCAAGTCTCCTTGCCCTTAAATAGCCGCCGAGATTTCTCCGCCTCCCTATCCAACTCGCAGCAAGGTCTTCACCCACGCAAGCCCATAGCCGCGCCTCGCCCTAGCGCCGCCACGAGAGCCACCGACCGCCGAAGCGCCACGCCACCTCCGTTGCTCCTCGTTAGTTCCTCTTGGGTCCGGTGAGTTCCCCACTCCCTCCTCTATCTCCCGGGCTTCTCCGTTTGAAAAACCGAGCGTTGTAGCCTCCTAACCGAAAGCTACGGCGAGCTCTCCCATGGCGCTGCCGCCGTTATCTCGCCGCCGGCACTGTTCCGGCAAGGCTGTCTCTCTCTCTCTCTCTCCCCTCCGAGTGAATCTAGGCCGTCCATCTCTAATCCGACGGCCCAGGATGAAGGATACCCCTTCGTTCTGGAACATTGCATAAGAGCCCTTATAATTTCTTCAGTATTAAACTGCAGTCCAAAGCGTGTTTTCTAGATTCCGTTTTCTTTTTCTTAAAGCGTATTCTGGTTTGGTTAGATTGAAAATACGTTTTCAGCTATTTACAGTTTTGCCACTCAACTTGTTTTAGCCATAAAATGTCCGTTTTAACTCCGATTTGATCCGTTCAAGTTGCGTTAGGTTCATAATTAAGTAATCTACATGTTTATAATACAGTTAAGTAGGTTTTCAACTTTTAAAATTTGAGGTTAGATTTAATCTATTATTTTATTATAGGAAATCTTGTTTAATTCATAACTTCTTTCTTTTAGCTCTGATTTTTTGTGATCTTCGCGTCTGTGTGTTCGTAGCGAGGCGTAGATTCATTTTCCAAACTTTTCATCTTGATTTTATGCTGCTGGTGTACTGTTCTAATCTATAGCTTTGTTTGCTTTGCATGATTGCTCCTAGATGCTTGTATGTTGCTGTGTTATCGAGTATAGACGGTGAGCAATTCGTGGGAGATCAAGGGTACGACTTTGACGAGCAGGACCAGCAGGAGTACTTTGCTCAAGGCAAGTATAGCATGGGATCATCCTTATTTCCTATTCACTCTAATTCATTAAATTCATGTTGTATGTGTCACCTTGATAGGGATTCCCTAGAATTGAACTTTTACCTTGTTACCTACGGGTTATGCATTGGGTAGCTTTGTTAGTGCTCAATTAAACCATGATCTTGTAACTTGACTAATGGTATATGCAATAAACATTAAAATGTGACTTTTTAGCCACATGGAAATAGGGGGCTAGAGTATTTAGCTACTTTCTAAATGCTTTAGATTCCTCTCTCTAAGGACTTATGTGTAAGTGATCATCTGGGACTTACAGTACAGCTGTGAGCGCTACATGGCTCTGACTTTAGCTCAGTATGAGCACCTTTTCTAGCTTGTTAGAGGTTACCTTCATTGCGCAAGAGGGGTGTGTTCTGGGTTGGATATAGTGCGGCCTCTGTCCGTCAGTGTATAGGCTGCGCGTCATTGTGCCTGTCGGAAGGGGAGCTCTACATTCGCAGGCCACAGAAACCTAGCGGCCCTAACTTGTTAGACGAACCTTTGAAAGGCTTCATAGTGACCCCTGTCTGCTCACCTTGGAAGTGTTTTGGGAGTTATAAACCCGAGGGTATGGGTATCACGACTCACAGTGAAAGTGTACAACCTCTGCAGAGTGTAAAACTGGTATATCAGCCGTGCTCACGGTCACGAGCGGCCTTGGAACCCTTACGAAATAGATGAACACTAAGGATTATCTGTTTATGCTATTCATTATTCATGTTTACATTTGATCATGTGTTTTGCATTGGGAGTTGAAACAACTTGTTACTACTCTTAAGCTAAAATTGTGACAACTAAAAACTGAACGTTGTTAAACCTTTGTCAAGCCTTTTGAGCCTCATGAACCCCATGTTACACTTGTTGAGTACGACATGTACTTACACTTGTTTATTTTTATTATTTGGATAAAAATCCCGGATGGGTAACCGATGGCTTTGGGTATGATAATTTTCCTGAGGACTTATAGACTTGTGGTCAACCAGTCGACGTCCCTGTGAAATGGAGCTTCCACGAGAGATCTTTTATTACTTCTGCTATATCTATGTGAAGACTTTATCTTATTCGTGATGTAATAAACACTTGTGATGATACTATTCATAATTTGTCGGCTTATGTGTGTGACTGACCTCTGGGCGCACATAAGATTTTGTACTCCATTTTATCCTTAAAATCGGGTGTGACAGATTGGTATCAGAGCTGTGTTGACTGTAGGACGCAATCCTAGTTAGCAATGGTCGTTTTAGCTTCTTTTGCTTCACTCATTGCATGCTTTCTATCTCACCCTTGTTTTTTGCTAAAGTTTTATGCTTCTTTTGCCTTATTCCATTATGAAAATTATTGCTTCTAATCTAATCTAATTAAATCTAATTTTGTAGATGCCTCGTGCTAGCAAGACTGCCCGCATCAGCACTGGATGGTACTACCCGCCTCGTGGGTTGTTCATGGAGCCTGAGAAGGAGGAACCCCAGGAACAAGAATTTGATCCACCAACACCTATACCCATGCCTGAGCTAGTCTAGGGGGAACCCAAAGAAGTCAAGGTTGTCCACCTATCCGACGATGATGATGAGGAAGACGTCGTTGAAGAGGATGAGCCGATCCCGCCCCTAGGGTGGACGACAAAGGTGTGGTATAAGCCAGGATGTGAATCCTCCATTTCACATCACCAACTCATGAGCATGCTTCAGACCTACTATGACGACTAGGATGCAGCTGTGAAGTATGTCTGCGAAGAACATACACACCCTCTTGAAGACACCTATTGGAAGACCAGGGTGTGCATCTCCATCAAGGACGAACAGAAAGACACATATCAGCTGGATTCAAACTATGCGCACCATGCTCACCGTGCTACCATGGAGGACAGCATAGAAGATGCAGCCGCTAAAGCTTGCATAGGCCTCCGTGGTCGCAGATTCGAGGATATGAAGAATGACCAATATCGATTCCTCCCTCACCAACACCCGGAATTGGGATGGGCAATGATGGACCCATAGGCCACAGATCCAACAATCCAAGTGATGGTACACTTTGGCTATGAGTCCGTAGCAAAGATTCATCGACTTGAGGATCAGTTGAAGGCACAGCAGGAATCCATCATGAGACACCGATAGGTGATAGATGAACAAAGGGTGTGCCTCAACTTGCCAAAGATGTATGAGGAGCTTCCCCATAAGTCTCGCCCATAGATGTTGGAGTCCCTTTTATGTAATAAAACGATAGTAGAACGAGTTAAGCTGAGTCTAGTCGAGTCTATTAGTACGATGTGAACATTGGTGTGCTTAGTTGATTTGTTATTATGTTTATGTGTGAGTTGGATCTTTGTAATGAGTGCTAGAACTTTGTGGGCATGTCCGCAAGTTCCATAGTTAAGAATATTAAAGACTGGGTCAATAAATAAATAGTTGGGTTTGTTACATCTTGTTCTCTCAGAATCTATTTTTTGGAGCAGTCTGTCCTTATCTCAATGCCAATTAAAATCTACAAGACCAAAAATTATGAAATTTTTATGAGAATAACTAGACTTAAGTATCTTTCCAATTCCTCTGAAATCACCGACATATCTGATATGTTTTATTAGATATCTTTGTTTCAAGTTAAAGTTTCTACGTAGTCTAGAATCTGGAAACAGTTTCGGTTGTATCCTGTTTTTGAGTAATCTAACGACAGAATCTGGGAATGTGGTCTGAATAAAAGTTGTATATAATTTCTTAAGCTTTCCAACCATATAAAGTATGCCTCTTTTGGATATCTGGAACTCGAGATATGACTGTTTTACCGAGCTCCTGATGTTGAGACTCGTCCAGAAAATTTTCAGAATGTATTCTAACATAGAAATATTTAAATTTTGAATATTTGTGTTGGATAGCAGATGTGTCCGGAAGAGGAAGTGGCCGAGGTCATGGAGGTGTTCCCCACATCCACCACCACCACCACCACCACTGACTATTGAGCAACTCTTGGTAGTACAGACCACAGCTCATGCAAGCTGGCTGGTGCAGAATCAGCCAGAACCAACAGTTGGTGGGGCACCGCGTGACAAGCGTGGTGAATTTTTGAAGGCCGTCCCCGATGTTCTCTCATGCCACTGATCCACCGGAAGCAGATGATTGACTTCGTGCGGTGGAGAAGCAACTCAACATAGCACAGTGTGATGATCGGTGAGAAGGTGTTGTACGCTTCTGTGACAGCTCCAGGAGAAGCTAAAGACCGGTGGGAGTCATTCGAGTATGGACATCCCGCCAATGCTCCTCCTATCACCGGCAGGAGTTTAGAGAGAATTTTAGATCTTATCACATACCGGAGGATTGATAGAGCTCAAGCGGGAGGAATTGAGCTCTAAAGCGGGGATCTATGTTCAGAGTGAGTACCGTGACAAGTTTGCTCAGTTGTCACGTTATGCTCCGAATGAAGTTGATGATGATGCTGGTAAGCAATGTCATTTTCTCAAGGGTCTGTATGATGGTCTACAACTCCAGCTTATGTCCAATACCTACCCCAATTTTCAAACGCTGGTGAATCGCGCTATTGTTATTGACAACAAGCGCAAGGAGATGGAGGCCAAGAAGAGGAGGTTTCAGGGATAGGCCTCTAGAAGTAATACTGCTCTCGCACCAATCCTCAAAGAAGGCTTCCAGCAGAGGTTTCAAGGACCCCCCCCCAATCAGTGGAATCGTGGTTAGTACCCCCAGCGCAACTAGAACCAGCAATAGAATGGTAACCAATGTCCTCAGCAGCAGAGTGGTCAGCAGACACCACGACAGGGAGCACCCAACAACACTCCTATGAAGACTAGTGCCCCTAGCACCCCAGCAAGTGTTTTCGTTGTGGTAAAGAAGGTCACCTATCCTACAACTGCCTGGAGAAGTCCAACTAGCAAACCCCCCAGAAGCAGAATAGCGACCAGAAGGCCTCACATTATAGAAAGGTGAATCATGTGTCTACAGAGACGGCACTTGCGGAACCAGAAGTCATGCGCGGTACGTTTAATGTCAACTCAACCCCTGCCACTGTTCTTTTCGATTTTGGAGCTTCGCATTCATTCATATCACAAGCATTTGTTAGAAATCATAGCATACCATTATGTGCCATGCAAAATCCCATATTAGTAAACTCACCGGGAGGTAGTATGAAAGCTTCATATCATTGTGTTGAGAGCATCTGGTATTGTTGTGATTCTGGGTGGACTGAATGAAACAACAAGCAGTGATTCAGTGTAAGGAGAAGGTAGTTGTTGTGACCGCACCGAATGGGGAAAGAATTAGTGTTGATGTTGTAATACAAACACAGCCGACAGCCACAGTGAACCAGCTTGATGATCACGCCAACAAGGAGGACCTAGTGGTAGATGAATTTCTAGATGTGTTCCCCGATGACTTGCCGATATGCCACCTGACCGTGACATTGAGTTTATTATTGAGTTATTACCTGGAACTGCACCTATAGCTAAGCATCCATATTGAATGGCGGTTAATGAACTAGAAGAACTTAAGAAACAAATAAAGGAGTTACAGGAGAAAGGTTTCATTCGTCCTAGTTCATCACCTTGGGTAGCACCGGTTATATTTGTTGACAAGAAGGATGGTACTCAGAGGATGTGTGTTGATTATCGGGCACTCAATGAGGTTACTATCAAGAACAAGTACCCGTTACCTAGAATTGATGATCTGTTTGATCAGTTGAGAGGTGCTTGTGTTTTCTCTAAGATTGATCTTCATTTTGGCTACCATCAGCTGAAGATTCATGCAACTGACATACCCAAGACAACTTTTACTACGAGGTATGGTTTATATGAGTACACCGTTATATCCTTTGATTTGACCAATGCACCTGCATACTTTATGTACTTGATGAATAAGGTGTTCATAGAGTTTCTGGATAAGTTTGTGGTGGTATTTATCGATGATATATTGGTATTCTCCAAAATGGAAGAAGAGCATGCTGAACATCTAAGGTTGGTCTTGCAGAAGCTCAGGGAACACAAGTTGTATGCTAAGCGAAGCAAGTGTGAATTTTGGTTGAAGGAAGTTTCTTTCCTAGGCCATGTTGTTTGTAATGGTGGAATACCAGTAGATCCAAGCAAGGTGAAAGATGTATTGAATTGGAAACCACCAACAGATGTGGGAGAGATTCATAGTTTCTTGGGTTTAGCTGGATACTATAGAAGGTTCATAGAAGGTTTCTCTAAACTTGACAAGCCTATGACAGCTTTGTTGGAGAAAAATGCCAAGTTTGTGTGGTCCGAGAAGTGTCAGGCTAACTTTGAAGAATTGAAAAAGAGATTGACTACCGCCCCAGTATTGGTTTTGCCTGAATTGAACAAGAGCTTTTCTATCTTTTGTGATGCATCTCGTCAAGGTCTTGGATACGTTCTTATGCAAGAAGGCAGAGTAGTGGCATATGCTTCCCGACAGTTGAGAAAGCATGAGTTAAATTATCCTACTCATGACTTGGAGTTAGCAGCAGTGGTTCATGCTTTGAAGATATGGAGGCACTATCTTATCGGGCATAAGAGTGACATCTATACTGATCACAAGAGTCTGAAGTACATTTTCACTCAGATAGATCTGAATATGAGACAACATCGATGGTTGGAGTTGATTAAAGATTATGATCTGGAGGTACACTATCGCCCTAGAAAGGCGAATGTTGTTACCGATGCTCTTAGCAGGAAGAGTTATGTCAATGAGGTGTAAGTGACATCGATGTCAAGTGAGTTGTGTGCTGAGTTTGAGCGACTGAATTTGGGCTTTGTCACTAATGCAGTGGAGTTGGTGTTGGAGCCTAAATTGGAGCAAGAAATACGTAAAGGACAGTTACAGGATGCGAAGTTGAAAGAGATAGCGGAAAACATAGTGATTGGTATGGCACCAGGTTTCCGTATGGATGACAATGGAACTCTGTGGTTTGGGAAGAGACTATGTGTGTCTGAGGATAAGGCTATACAAGAGACAATTCTTCATGAGGCATATGAGTTTGATTACTCTATTCATCCTAGGAGTACTAAGATGTATTTAGATCTAAAAGAGAAGTATTGGTAGTATGGACTGAAGAGAGATGTTGCTGAATATGTGGCTTTATGTGATACATGTTAGAGAGTCAAAGCTGAACATCAAAGACTTGTAGGATTGCTACAACCAATGAAGATACCTGAGTGGAAGTGGGAAGAAGTTGGTATGGATTTCATTGTTGGGTTACCACATACTCGGAGAGGCTACGATTTAATATGGGTGATAGTGGATCGGTTAACTAAAGTTTCTCACTTCTTACCGGTCAAGACTACTTATAATGGACCGAGGTTAGCTTAGTTATATATGGAGAGGATAGTGTGTCTACATGGAGTTCCCAAGAAAATTGTGTCTGATCGAGGTACTCAATTTACATCTCATTTTTGGCAGCAAGTACATAGTTCGTTGGGAACAAAATTGAATTTTAGCACAACATATCATCCCCAGACAGATGGGCAAACTGAGAGGATTAATTAGATATTAGAGGACATGCTGAGAGCTTGTGCATTGCAGTACGGTACAAGTTGGGACAAGAGTTTGCCTTATGTAGAGTTCTCATACAACAACAATTACCAGAAGAGTCTCAATATGGCACCTTTCGAAGCTTTATATGGACGAAAGTGTAGAACCCCGTTGTTTTGGAATCAAACGGGAGAAACTCAAGTGTTTGGACCAGATGTTTTAAGAGACGCAGAAGAGCAAGTAAGGATGATCAGAGATAACTTGAGTGGCTCAGTCTTGATAGAAGAGTTATGCCGACACTAGGAGAAGAGAATTGGTTTTTGAAGTAGGTGATTATGTTTACTTGAAGGTGTCACCTATGAGAAGTGTGAGAAGATTTAACATGAAAGGGAAGTTAGCACCAAGGTATATTGGGCCTTTCAAGATTTTAGAGAGACGTGGTGAAATAGCTAATCAGTTGGAATTGCCTGAGAGTTTGTCAGGTGTGCACGATGTGTTCCATGTGTCTCAACTAAAGAAGTGTTTGCGTGTACCTGAGGAGCATATACCATTAGAAGAGGTTACAGTTAAGGAAGATCTCACTTATGAGGAGTTTCCGGTAAGGATTTTAGAGACGGCAAAAAGAGTTACAAGGAGCCGAGTTATAAATATGTGTAAGGTTTAGTGGAATAGGTATACAAAAGATGAGGCTACTTGGGAAAGAGAAGATGATTTGAGAAAAACATACCTGCAGTTATTTGAGTAAGCATCGTCCGAATCTCAGGAACGAGATTCATTTTAAGGGCGGTAGAATTGTAACACCCTAAATTTTGCATATTTTTGAAATAGGAGAAAGTGATTAATTATGCATTTTGTGGGAATTTGAATTTAGGAAAATAATAAATTTTATTAAATTAAAATCAAATGTAGGTTCACAATCATGTGTGTGCATTCATGCTACTGTATAATGATGTTTGAATGGTTTGATTTGAAATCAAATTTCTACTTGATTGAATTTTGCCTTCAAAATTGGTTTGAAAAAAGGAAAGGGCTTCTTTCTCCTTCCTCTGTTTTCGGCCCTGTCGGCCTGCCTCGTGGCCCGTTCTTTTCCCTTCACAGGCCGCCGCTCTCCCTTTCCTTCCGCTCGGGACGAAGCCTAGCTCGACTTTTCTCCCGCGCCGCGCCGCAGCGGCCCAGCAAGGCGCTGGCACAGCTCCGCACACCCGCTGACGCGCGTTCTCTCTCCGCCCGCTGACACGCTGGGGCCACCCATCAGGGCGCCTTCTCCTTCCTTGCGCCGTGTCCACCTCGGACACTATCTGCGCCGACGCCGCCCAAGTCTGGCCTTGCTACGCCTTGTGCACCGTGCCGCCCAATTCTTCGTGCCCTTAAATAGCCGTCAAGATTTCTCCACCTCCCTATCCGAACTTGCAGCAAGGTCTTCGCCCACGCAAGCCTGTAGTCGTGCCTCACCCTAGCGCCACCGACCGCCGAAGCACCGCGCCGCCTCCGTTGCTCCTCGCTAGTTCCTCTTGGGTCTGGTGAGTTCCCCACTCCCTCCTCTATCTCCTAGGCGTCTCCGTTTGAAAAACCGAGCGTTGTAGCCTCCAAACCCAAAGCTACGGCGAGCTCTCCGATGGCGCTGCCGCCGTTATCTCGCCGCAGGCACTGTTCCGGCAAGGCTGTCTCTCTCTCTCCCTCCCCTCCGAGTGAATCTAGGCCGTCCATCTCTAATCCGACGGCCCAGGATGAAGGATACCCCTTTGTTCTGGAACTTTGCATAAGAGCCCTTATAATTACTTCAGTATTAACCCGCAGTCCAAAGCGTGTTTTCTAGATTCCGTTTTCTTTTTCTGAAAGCATATTTTGGCTCGGTTAGATTGAAAATACGTTTTCAAATTATTTACTGATTTTGCCTCTCAACTTGTTTTAGCCATAAAATCTCTGCTTTTAACTCCGATTTCATCTGCTCAAGTTATGTTAGGTTCATAATTAAGTAATCTACATGTTTATAATACAGTTAAGTAGGTTTTCAACTCTTAAAATTCGAGGTTAGATTTAAGCTATTATTTTACTATAGGAAATCTTGTTTAATTCATAACTTCTTTGTTTTAGCTTCGATTTTTGTGATCTTCGCGTCTGTGTGTTCGTAGGGAGACGTAGATTCATTTTCCAAACTTTTCATCTTGATTTTATGCTATTGGTGTATTGTTCTAATCTATAGCGTTGTTTGCTTTGCATGATTGCTCCTGGATGCTTGTATGTTGTTGTGTTATCGAGTATAGACGGTGAGCAATTCATGGGAGATCAAGGTACGACTTTGACGAAAGGGACCAGCAGGAGTACTTTGCTCAAAGGCAAGTATAGCATGGGATCATCCTTGTTTCCTATTCACTTTAATTCATTAAATTCATGTTGTATGTGTCACCTTGATAGGGATTTCCTAGAATTGAACTTTTACCTTGGTACCTACGGGTTATGCATTGGGTAGCTTTGTTAGTGCTCAATTAAACCATGATCTTGTAACTTGACAAATGGTATATGCAATAAACATTAAAATATGACTTTTTAGCAACATGGAAACGGGGGGCTGGAGTATTTAGCTACTTTCTAAATGCTTTAGATTCCTCTCTCTAAGGACTTATCTGTAAGTGATCATCCGGGACTTACAGTACAACTGTGAGGGCTATATGACTCTGGCTTTAGCTCAGTATGAGGACCTTTTCTAGCTTGTTAAAGGTTACCTTCATGGCGCAAGAGGGGTGTGTTCCAGGTTGGATATAGTGCGGCCTCTGTCCGTTAGTGTATAGGCTGCGCGTCATTGTGCCTGTCGGAAGGAGAGCTCTACATTCACAGGCCACAGAAACCTAAGCGGCCCTAACTTGTTAGACGAACCTTTGAAAGGCTTCATAGTGACCCCTGCCTGCTCACCTTGGAAGTGTTTTGGGAGTTATAAACCCGGGCATATGGGTATCACGACTCACAGTGAAAGTATACAACCTCTGCAGAGTGTAAAACTAGTATATCAGTCATGCTCACGGTCACGAGCGGCCTTGGAGCCCTTACAGAATAGATGAACACTAAGGATTATCTATTTGTGCTATTCATTATTCATGTTTACATTTGATCATGTGTTTTGCATTGGGAATTGAAACAACTTGTTGCTACTCTTAAGCTAAAATTGTGACAACCAAAAACTAAACGTTGTTAAACCTGTGTCAAGCCTTTTGAGCCTCATGAACCCCATGTTATACTTGTTGAGTACGACATGTACTTATGCTTGTTTATTTTTATTATTTGGATAAAAATCTCGAATGGGTAACAGATGGCTTTGGGTATGATGATTTCCCTGAGGACTTCTAGACTTGTGGTCAACCAGTCGACGTCCCTGTGAAATGGAGCTTCCACGAGAGATCTTTTATTACTTCCGCTATATCTATGTGAAGACTTTGTCTTATTCGTGATGTAATAAACACTTGTGATGATATTATTCATAATTTGTCGGTTTATGTGTGTGACTGTTCTCTGGGCGCACATAAGATTTTGCACTCTATTTTATCCTTAAAATCGGGTTTGACAACTATTTGGATTCTCACTATGCAAAGGCAATAATCACTATGAGAATAAGATCCAAACACCCGTCAACTTTTTATCTAGAATGATTACAAGAATAAGATCTAGCAGGGCCTAAAGTATGTTCCACTCACACCAGAGCAAAGGCTATATGTTAACCTAACTAGAACAAACAGGAACTTTTGTCAGCATATGGAATCATGGATATAATTTATTAATTATTTTGTGTCATGTATGTTGAATAATTAGGTAAGTTCATGATTAATTTTAGAATATAAAACATGACAAACACAAGATACTAGCTTAACATACTAGTTGAACCAAACAACATCAACATAAACAGTAGCAAGATGCAACCAGCAGACACATTAAAATGATAGATTGAATCATGGCGTGCATGCTTCTTGTTTGCAAATGAAGATGTCATGGCTGGTGGTGGAGGAGCAACAATGTTGTTGACGACGTCAGTGATACGGGTCAAAGCAGACGGCAACGAAGACAATGGTATGTAGTACCGCCTGACTTGGATGAAAGACGACCTATCATGGAGGTCACGAGCAACAGCCAAGAAAGGCGCTTCCCAAAAACTTATGCATCCTCCCCGAGTGCGGGATCACAAGGGTGAGCAGTTTCAGAGACCTGCTCTCCTAATCACTGGTGCACGCAAGCAGTCGGAATAGAGAGGCTATAACGGTAGCGCGACAATGAAAAAGAGGCAAAACCCTAACTCAAATAGATTGATGTGTTTTTCAGCAGTGGCCAATAGGTCGTTTAGGGAATTCCTGCATGATCTTGTGATGCGATCACGATCTAAACTGAATAGGTTTTTGATCGTAGACTTAAAGACCAAACAACCAAAAGGTTAAAACTACAAAAGGAGACTAGACTTAGAGGTCAAGCAACAAAAAACTAAAACTACAAAAGGAGGCCATACTCCCGCAAGATCATGAGCCAAAATTTTGTCGAACCATTCACACACAAGTGCCACGTGCCCTTCCCCTCAAGCCTGAGAAAGCGAGCACGTGTAGTGTTATGTTCTCTCTCTTCGCACTAGACTTGGTGAAGTGGAAAGGACTTCCATATGTAAGCATGTTATCTTCTACTTCAACTATCAAGGTAAGACTAATGTTATCCTCTACTTCAACTAGCAAGGTGAGACTAAAGTTCTCCCACTTCCATATGCATATATGAATGGTCCTTGACAATTGGAGATTATCAATTTGGGCCAAGCATTTTCCAACAATCTATACTATCAGAGAATCTAAGCTTAATAAAATGAAATAGGTAAATACTAGTACATAAATGATTTTTGTCGATGCCAGGGATTTTTTTCTATTGGTGGTTCATAAAGGATAAGTGCCATGGAAATAGAACGAAGGGCCCATGGCTATGAAGCGCCAGTGGAGATAGATCTCTACTGGGGGTTTCCTTAAGGTTACCACTAGTACAAATCCTCTATATTACACTGGTGGTAGGCTTAAGATAGCCGCTAGTATAAATGACAGTAGTCTTAAGCCAACCGCTACTATAATATAGAGGATTTGTACTAGCGATAACCTTAAGAAAATCGCCAATAGAGATGTATCTACACTTGCGATTTTCTTAGTGGCCATGGATGAAGAAATTAAATGACCAAAACTAAAGTTTGTAGTGCTAAAAATATCTGCAGCTTTGTAGTTGACAACTGCCATGAAATTAAATGACCAAAACCAAAGTTTCATCATTTGACATCATTTAGGGTCCAAAATTATATTTTAAAAGATTAATGGTTTTGAATTTTTTTAAAAAAAATCAAGTGACCTCGGATGGAGAAATATCCTAAACCAAAGTTGGAGTACGCGAAGAGATCTAAAACTTTTCAGTTCAAACTTTTCTATTTGAATTGGTTTAGGGTCTCAAATATACATTACAATATTCACCACAGTGAATACAAAGCGAATGTATGAGCCACTTAGTCACAAATGACTCTAAGGCATAGTGGTAATGAAGCAACATATGAGTACTGAAGATGTATTTCGATCCCCAATGGCTGCAAGCACTCGTATTTCATATGACAATTCCATCAGACTTGTTACATGGTTTGCCACCATGGGAGCTGGTGTTTTTGCTATTTTTTTACCCAATTTGCAAACTCTGGAAAAGTAATTTGCACTAGCGGTTTGGGTGATTCTCAAGTGATGGTGGTACAAGCGTCTTAGCGGTGATCTAATTAGCCTAAGCACTTTGCAAAGCACCTACACGCTAATCACCTAATATTTTTGTAAGCACTTTTGGTGGCTAGAGCATAAACGGATGAGCCTCAACTCTCCACACACTTCCCTCAGCTGACTGAGCAATAGGGTATATATAGCTTCGCTAAAAAAAAGTTAGGGTATATATAGCCCCAACATCCAAAATTAGTCGTTACTCGCTATTACACATTCTTTTGTGAGCATCGGATTGTTTCTATGCCTACCATCAGAACAATCTGATGGTGCTACTTTGACTAGCCGTTTGAAACTAGCTGTTATGCACTTTTCTGTGAGCATCGGATTGTCTCTATGGCCATCGGAATATAAGCATCGGAGTATAAGTTACCCTGTTTTCCCATTTTGCCTTGTGAGCATCAGATTGTTCTTATGACCATTGAATTGTTCCTATGACCATTGGATTGGTAGCATCGGACTATAAGTTACCCTACTTTTAGACCGACAAACTTTCATATATTAGATATAACTTTTAGCTCCGAACTTTGATTTTGATGATCTTGGACTTTTTGAGAAGTTAATGAAAAGCTCCCCAACTTTGAACCGATATCATATCAATTTGAGCAGATCCAAAATCATGACACAAGTCCAATTCATCCATCTTTGTTTCGGCTTTAGTGGCTTTAATTTTTTTGTGTCTTTCCTTCTAGCCTTCTATTTCTTGGTGTCTTAGACTTCTAGCATATATTGTAGGTCTTACCAATACCTTCTAATGTCTTGCTTGAGATGTTGACCATCCGGATCATCACTTTGCCTAAATCCAAGTCCACCTTGCATCCATTTGAACTATACATTGTATACTAGCAAACATCGTTAATCCAAATTAAATGGTTACGTTGATCATCAAACACCAAAATCTAAACATAATGGCCCATAAGGTCCATTTTCCTTACATGTATCATCTTAATGTATTTACCTTAGATCAATATAGGTTCCTTCATCTAAAAGCAATTTCTATAAGGCGTTTGGATCCCTTCATTTTGAAGGAATTGAAATCTACTTAATGGATTAGACTATTTGGCTTGGAATATAAGATTCCACAACTTTACAAAGTTCATATATAAGCCTATCTCAAATTCATAGGGTGAACGATAGAAATTGATTCTATAGATCATCATGCTATGTTTCTACTCTCTAACTTATAGCATGCTCTTCCAACTCGCTTCTCTATAGTAGAAATACAACATATAAGCATCTCTCTTGCATAGCTAACAATACTATACAAATATATTCCATATACAACCATATTAACTTAATTAATATGTGCCTAAATTATAATTTTTTAGAATGAATTCAATTCCAAGGATCTAAATGGGGCCTAATTGTCTTTACTTGTTACCAGTGTTTGAGCATTCAAGCAAAAGCTTAACTAGTTGGCTTTTACCCTTTAATAACCCAAAAAAGTTGTACAAATAGACCTCTCTAAAAGATTCAAGTCAATTTGCAATTGCCTCCTAACAATAAAAAAATTTGTGTACAAATAGACCTATCTTACTATGAAACACCTATCATATACATTCTACATAAGAAAAATCATTTCTATTTGCTAAGACTATGAGAACGGGCAATCAGGCAGAAGCACTGCCAGATGCCTCTACTGGCTTTGAGAAAATCCTCTGGCCTGGCGACAATAATGCCTGAGGATCATATCTAGCCTTTAGCTCAGCAATTTTGCTCCATTTTGCCCCAAAATGTTGTTGCCACCCGTCTTGAGATGTGTAGTGTGGCAGGTACTGTTTGCATTCTATGCCTTCCTGATCACAGAAGTCCAACACCGCCTTGTTCCCTCCCTCAAGCTGGGGCACATCATCCATGGACAATGCCGACCAAAGCATACTCACGGCATAGAACACGTCGTCGTTCGTGGTTGGGGTCATTGCTGTCATCCGATCGTCCCACACATCCTTGTTCATAGGGTACATGAGGATGATCCCGGCTGGGTTGGCGTCCTTGAGGAGAGCCTTGAACACGCCATTGTCAAAGTCGAGGATGCGAGACCGCGGGACGAAGAGGTTCAGCCAAGGGTGTGGCACCTCCCAGACGCCGGCTGACCGGAGCACCCTCTCCTCCTCGCGCACCCGGTCGAGGAACTGCACGAACGTCACGTCCTTGGAGAACACAAACCCTGGCTCGAAGCTAAGCCGATCCAGGAGTGCCGTCATTTTCTGCAACGATTAATAGCAAGATCGAATGAGTTTTCTTTCATCCAGAGCGATAGGCGGTGTAAAATCATGGTGATAACAATGAAATTAAATTCGAATTTTGTGTTCGAGCTAATTTGTACCTTGTCCACAGATATGGCGGTGTCCTCGGTGTAGTACATGGCAGCTTCGATGTAGTAGATTGCCGCGGACCCAGTCCTGAAAGCGAGCCTAGCAAGCCTAGTAAGATCGGTGCCGGAGAAGAACGGTGTTGATTTGGGGCCTTCGACCAAGGACCGGTTGAGCTGGACCTGGCCTTCAACGTAGTCGAACCTGGCCTGACCAGTTCGGTTTGATATGAGAAACTCCTGATCCTTGGTGAAAGTGGCGACATCCGAGTAGGCAAGCCGAACCCAACGCACCCTCTTGGGCGCCGGCTCAAGCCGGGTCCGAGCACGGGCTATGACCCCGAACTGGCCCAATCCACCCAGAGCTGCGAAGAACAGGTCCGAGTTCACGTCCCTGGAGCATGTCACCATCTCACCTGTCCCTGCATTGTCCATGATACATAAACTATTATTAACATGCGTGTGTTACTAATTGTCACTGGGGATAATTACTATTGTTACTGCTGTAAATCTGTAATGATCGATCGATACCTGTGACGACGTCGAGCTCGTGCACGTTGGCGATCTGAGGGCCGTGCCGGAACGCCTGCCCGCCGATGCCAGCGTTGGAGAGCGTGCCGCCGACGGTGAGCCGGAGGTAGTCCGTCCACACGCGTGGCGCCAGGCCGTGCTGCAGCGTCGCGCGGAGGACGTCGATCCACAGCTGCTCTCCGCCGGCGTCGACGAACGGCTCCGCGCCGGCCGGGGACACGTTGATGCGGGCCGCGCGGTGACCGCGCCCGAGCGAGCTCATGTCCACGACAACGCCTCCCGGGGCGAGCGCCTGTCCGCGCCAGGAGTGGCCCTCCCCGCGCGGCGCCACGGGGAACGGCGCAGCCGACGAGGCGGAGAACCGGATGAGCGCGGCGATGTCCGCGGGCGTGGCGGGATGGAACACGGCCTCCGGCGCGGACTTCACCATTTGGCCGAAGTCCGTCGACGCCTTCGCCGTCGAGTTGCGATCTGTGCGGATCCTCGACGCGATGCCCAGGCCGAAAAGATCGCCGGGGAGGCCAGCGGCAGGCATTGGCCGGAGCTGGCCGGCAACGACGACTGAGAGGAAGCTGGTGAGGACGGCGATCGCCGCGAAACGAGTCCTTGCCATGCTTCTCTTTCTGCAACACTGCACTTGGAGGTGGCGAATTTGATCTGCGGACCTGATTGCTTTGGGGATTATAGAAATTATAGGAGAGATTGCTTGTGTATCCTAGAGGCCAAGAACTTCCATGGTATTTATAGGATACCATTTGGCCTCGCAAACGTTGACAAATGGAGGCATAGCAGCCTTTCTGATTATTGATTTGTTCTGAATATTTTTAAGCTGATTGACTTTTGCCACAAAAAAAAGAGCCATGTACCTGAAGCAACACTGTGGTGAACTTATGTTGATAGGTCACATCTTCTGGTTTTGAGATGTTGACTTGTTGAGAGTATCAAAATGATTATTGGTCAGAGCAATTGCTTTGTTTTTTTAATGGTCATGAAAGGTCAGAGATTCAGAGCAAATTTTCTTCTGCCTTTACTGGCTTGAAATTACTCAGGCGGACATAGTGGCCAAAATGTAAGCTTTATGATAGTTTTCTTACTCAAATAAAGGTAAAGCTTTTCTTCCCATTCACCATCATATAACATAAATTTTAATTCAAGTAGATTTCAGAAAACTACAACTATCAACTATATTGACCCAAAACATTCATAGCTACAATTATTTTTTGACATATATCTTAAAATAAAAAATTTTACAAACTAGTATATATCAAAGAAATAAAATAATTTATGTAAAAAAAGTTGTATTTCTAGAAAATCAAGTGTCAAAATAGTGCTTCTACATATAATTTATGTCTGCACAGTCATAGTTCTGTGACCATTAGATCAAAAAATTGTAGTTCTGCGCAAATTACTCTATCAAATGTTCAGGTCAATATAATTCAGATGATTAGACCAGATTGTACAGCTCGGGTCCACCTGGAAGATAACACTCCACGGTAATCAGGCAAGAAGCATGCATGTGACTGTAGTGATCAACTGACGGCAGGAGATTTTGTCACATGGCAACAATCCTGACTCCTGACTACCAACCAATGATGCAGGCAGATAAACTGGAAATTGACTCCCACTTTGCAAGACGGCATGAGTTGAAGTGTTGAACTATTCATGATGCCACCTCCATTGACATTCCGGTTTGTTGATGTCCGGTATGGGAGTGACAGGTATGCAAGCCCCCCTTTTTTTTAAAAATTTGGAACTCAACGATATTATAGAATTATAAAGTCGTCAGTTCATGTGTGCAGTCAGATCGCAAATTTAAACTCCATGTGTGCAGAAAAATATATACTTCCGACGGCAGGGCCAAGGTATTAAAATTTTTTGAATGAAACAGTATAAGGTTGCAGGCTGCGAGGATGCATGAATGTCGAGGGGCTATATTTTTCAGACCAAATCAAATCTGCAGATTTGTCAACTGCTTGAATAGAGGACACCTCACTGTTTGCCACCCTTTAAAGAAGCTGCAAGGCCAGAAAAACAAAGGCCAAGTTACCTGATGGTTCATGCATGCACGGGCTCTGCAGACTACCTTGATTGATTGATGCCAGGCCTCATATTTTGATGTTTGGGTCAACGGTTTTAGTGCATTTCATCTGTAAATTTCTCTTATATATGCTGAGCGAGGCATATTTCTTCCTCCAGTCCCACGTTTTTAGGGGTACTTTTGTGAATGTTTTGACTTTCTGTGCGTGCGTGTTCTATTTTATTAGCAATGGCCAAGCTCAACCTCACATGTCGTTAACAGGGTAAGAACACCACAACAGCAGCCCAACAAACGCAGGCCTCATACGCAAACCAAACCATGCTCCATCACTTAATATATATTGCATAATTGCATTCGATCCAATGGGCACAGAACTGATAAGTATTGGTGAGGTTTTAGATAAATACTGCTAAGCATTATAAAATTCATATTCATGATTCCCCTAGAGGGTTTTTTTTTTGCCGTTGTGTTTCATATAATTCACACAAAGAATAGCAAAATGTTTCATTGTCAGTCAACCACATTTTTTGAATTTAGAAGTACATATAGTTGCAGCATTGGATATACAAAACTGATAAGTATTGGCGAGATTTTAGATAAATGCCACTAAGCTTTATAAATTCATATTCTTCATGATTTCCTTATGTTTTTCTTTTTTTTCTGTTTTGTTCATCTTTTATATATGTAAAACAAAGAATAGCAATATGTTTCACTGTCAATCAACCACAGTTTTTTGAATTTAGAAGTACATATATAGAAGATATTATTGCTGACAAATGAAGTAATTATTGTACCACTTCAACTGTAATTTTGCAATTTCATAGTAAAATAGAGATATAATTTATCCACTTTAGGTAATTTAAACCTCTTGGAAAATAACCAGTTATTGTTACTGGTAGGAAGCTTTGACATTCAAAAATCCGGTATATTATAAACTCTAATTTGGGCTTCTAAAGGGTACTACTGCCAAGTGGGCACGTGATGATGACCCATGAAAAGGGTAAATCGAGTCACATAGAACTTTTAATTTTGTTATTTTGACCGCCTCGGTTAATCAATTTTCGGAGACGGGCACACTATAAGGCTCGCCTCCGAAAATACTGGCCCAGCTCCGAGGTCCATCAGCAGCCCGCTCCAAACCCTAACTATAAAATGCACCGCTCAGCCACTTCTCTCTCCACTTCTCCCCCTCTTAGCCACTCCATCCCTCCCTCTCTCCGGCACTCCCTCCCTCCCTCTCTCCCGGCGCTACCTCTCTCCCGGTGCGGGGCGATGGGGCTGTGGTGGCACGGTGAGGGGAGCACGGTGGCGAGCCGTGCGGCACCCCTCAGATGCACGCGCAAGGAGCAGGGGCGCAGGCATCGGGCTCGATCCGTGACGCGGCAGATACACAAATCCCTCTCCCTCTCTCTCCATCTCCCTCACTCTTCCCTCTCTTCATCTCCCTCACTCTCCCCTCTCCCCTTTTGTAGATACGGTGGAGCAGAGGCAGATCCGGTGGCGGGACTCTAGAGGAGGGGCAGATCTGGGCGACGCCACGATGGGAGCATGGAGGGCGGCCGACGTTGGCGTGGGCATGGATCTAGATCTAGGGCTAGGATTGGGATCGCCGGTGGGCTCAAAAATGGGCTCACCAGTGGGCTTTGGGTTTTTTCTATTTTTTTAATCCATTAACTGAGGCGGGCATTTGCAAGACACCCGTCTCCGTTAATTGATAACTAAGGCGGGCTAACCAACTGACTTCGTAGGTCTAGATTAACCATGACCTTTGGACGGAGACGGATGGTTTGCCCACCTTCGTTAATCCAAAAGGCCCGCCTAAGTTAGGTTTACTGTAGTAATGAAAAGTGATATTTTGTTCTCCTTCTATATGATGCTTCAAAGATATCTAGGAAGTTACCCTAAAAATAAGCTACAAATAAGAGTGTAATATTTGTTGTCAAATGTTGCATCATTTCCACAAAGCCAAATAGATCAGAAAATTGCACTTGATCCCATACAAACTAAAGAACGCATATGCTGGCCTATTTATCAAAACTATATTCTGGATAAATCGACTACATCTTTAGGAGGTTGCAAACTAAATGACATGCATTGTAAAAACTCTAGACAAATCTCGCAACATGACAATCGACTATACTGGTCAACGCAACATGATAGTCGATTATCATAAAAAAAACACTGGTCATCTTCTTTCCAATTTATTTTTCATAAATTAATTTTCGTTAAAATTACCCTTTAACAATGTCATATTTAATGGTTTCAAAAAAACTAGGGTAGATGGACGCTTCGTTTCAAAATCGCGAGGGCAAAATCACAAAGTTAAAAAAAATTGGGGCAAAATCACCATTGCAGTCTATTTCCTTCTTTTTTTGTGTTGTTAGGAGGCAATTGTAGATTGACTTGAATCTTTTAGAGAAGTCCATTTGTTCAAATTTGTTTTGGGTTGTTAGAGGGAAAAAGCCAACCGGTTAAGCTTTTGCTGGAATGCTCAAACACTGGTTGTAAAGAAAGACAATTATAGAAATTGCTTTAGATAAAAGAACATATATTTATCTGTGGTAATTACATTAAGATGATACCATTGATCTAATTAAGACTACTTCTGATCTCTACATTGTTAGGACGCACACAAGCTACGATCATTAAAGGATAAGGACATGATATTATGTTATGGCGAGTTACAACTTACAACACACAACATAGTCTTCTTTTGTGCATCCCAGCAATGCATGGGCCTAAAAGAAAAAACATCAAAAAGTAATGCCTGAAGTAGAAAACGACATACATGCACGCTGTCATTGCCATGATCCAAGTAGTATAGGCTAGACCATTGGTTTTCATCGTGGAGAGTGAAAGCATCTAGGCCCCTAGTTGGGTTTCGATGATTAATGACGATACGAGATTACTATGACTAACGTGTGTTTTATAGAGGCAATTTGAGTTAGGTCATGGTAATGGTAATTGATTGGGCAATCATGGTTGTCATGTCCCTAACGATAAAAATCATTTCGGTTTTCAAAGGATGGACGACAAGGTTAAGGACAGACTAGTTCTAAGTGTCGTTTGGTGTTGGAGAGACACTTAGAGTAGTTTAGGACTTTGTTTTTCCTTTGGTCGTACTATTAAGGGGGGTATGGACTAGTAGCTTGACCTAGGTAAGTCTAGTGGGTTAGGTGTGGTGCACACTTGTCAAACCTAGCACTAGGTAGCTCAGGAATAGCCCTAAGATCAATTGGAGTGAACTTCATTCACATAGGATTTTGAGTTGGAAGTGAATGGAGGGTCAAATGATTGACCGGACGCTGGTCTGGTTTTGACCGGACGCTGCAAGGTGAGTCCGGTCAGTTCATTTGATCAACTACAGTCGTCTGGTACTGACCGGACGCTGAGTGAAAAGTGACCAGACGCTGGGTACCTGAGTCTGGTCAACTCCAGAGAGGTTCCAGAGAAGAATTTTCTTGACCGAACGCGTCCGGTCAATGCTGACCGAACGCTGGTCAGGATCCGGTAACTGACCGGACGCTGAACAGTGAAGTGATCAGACTCTGGGTGCTAGCGTCCGGTCAACATCAGTAAGGTTCCAAAGAGCGTTTTTCTTGACCGGACGCGTCCGGTCAGTGTTGACCGGACGCTGGTCAGAGTCTGATCAGAACTTAACGGCTCTTTCTGACACAGTGGTGGGTATAACTGACCGAAGCATCCGGTCACACTGACCGGAGCATCCGGTCACCCCGCAGAACGCTGACTCAGCCTCCAAACGTTATGTTTTGAATGAGGGGTATAAATACTTACTCCACTCATCCAAGGGAGGTCTCTTGTCCATTTGTTCAGCTGAGAAACACCTTGAGAGTGCAAGGGAGAGTAAGAGCCTAGTGAGGTGATTGAGATTTGACAATCCAAGATTAAGGTCATCATTAGTGCAAGGAGAGTAGCAAGTGTGCATCTATCCTTCTCATTAGGCTTGTCGTGGTCAAGTGAGAGTTTGTGCTTGTTACTCTTGGTGATCGCTGTGGGGGGTACAACCCCGGATACCCATGACAGACCACATGGGCTGTGCCCCCAGGGGCAGCCCAGCCCTCAAGACGAAGCCTTGCGGGGCACGATTCTGCTCGGCGCCTTCCGCAAGACATAGGGAAGATATCCTAAAGATGCTACAAGATCTGTTAGGATACGTATGATCCCATGATTCTTGTAATATGTTATTACTTTCCTGTTATCTATCAGATATAACCGACTTGTAACCCTACCCCCCGAGCTATATAAGGCGGGCAGGGACCCCCTCCAAAATCACGGCATATCATACGATAGCTAATACGAACCAACAAACCATAGGAGTAAGGTATTACGTCATACTGACGGCCTAAACCTGTATAACTCGTGTGTCTCTATTGCCTTCTTGTTCTTGATCACGCACTCCTCTGTCGATCAATCTACCTTCGTGGGATACCCCTCGGAGGACTGCCGACGATATTCTATCGACAGTTGGCGCACCAGGTAGGGGTGTGAGTGTTGTTTCCTTATCGAACAAGATGGCTTTTTCCGTAGGCTTTTCGTCCCTCCCGCAGCCCGGCTAGATCTTCACGGTCGGATCCATCTCATGGGTCATCAACGCTGACAGAGTCGGAGAGCTCCTTGAGCCGATGCAGATCCGTTCTACACCGACCACCCCCGCACCTGCACCTGCGACTACAGATCCGATCTTAGAACTACTTCCGAGGTCGTCTTCATCAACGACTCACTGCTCGCTTCCTCGTTACCAGAGGAGGCACATCAACAATGACGATCTGATCAAATCCATCGATTGGGTCGGTCTGAAGCTCGCTGATTGCCTCTCCATCGCCGAGTCGGCTCTGGACACTTTCATTCAGCGCCGACCACCCTCCGATCTAGATCTATCGGAAGCTGCTCGGCAAACTCTAGGGGTTACGGCCCTACCCTTCGGGCTCGCCAACACCGCCGCTACATACCAAGATGCCCTGAGGGGCAAATTCGCCGACCAGGTGGGGGATATCCATCCTCTCACCGATCAGATCGCCGATCAGCTCCAGTCGATGGTCAACATGCTGCACGCCAGCCGAGGCCCCGGAGCATCCCTCCAAACCATCCTGGAGGAAAATCCGGACTCTGAATCCTAGGGCTCCACGGAGACCCTCGCCGAAACCTTCACTGAGCAACCCCCTCTCCTGCCTTTTTAGGGTGGCACAATCGTCAATGTCAGCATCGACAGCCCCCCTCGGAATGGCGAAACCGATGAGGAACACGCCACTCGTGAAAACAGGAATGTCAACCGCGCGCAACGCCGTGAAAACAAGTGCACCCTTGCGATGGCCGACGCCGCTCATGACAACCAATTCGACTCGCAAAGAAGGCCGCTCCATCGCAACCTCAACAAAGAGTTTCTCCGTGTTGACGGCCACGATGTCTTCAAGACTCCAAGCGCCAATCAGGCAGTGGCCGCCAACGAGCTTGCCCGCCTCCCATAGACGCCCGAGCTTGCCAAGGTCGCCGCTATGCTTAAAGCGGCACACTATCAAGTCAATGAGATCCGAGAGGATCAGAGACCTTCGTGCTCCACGAGCACGATTCGCCGATCAGTTGTGCCTAGATCCAATCGTCGCCCTAGTCAAAGCCGGTTCACCGACCAGTGACTACCTCCCCAGGGGGGAGCCGGGGGCCACCACGCCGAGCATCATCGCCAGCACGACCAGGAGGTCGAACAGGATGCTCGAGTGCACCTCAAGAACCTTCCGGGATGCACGACGGCGGCGTGTCGAGAGCAATGTCGCCTGTGGCGCCATGAAGAAGAAGTACGCCGCCACCGAGAGTACGAGTAAGAGTACGGTAATCCAGACTCAGCTCTAGAGCCGATCGCCACCGGCAACGCTGCAAACAACGGCGTCGACAACCCAGAAGGCCCCCCTGCTTTCACCAGGGCGCTCCGAACACTCCAGTGGCCCCATGGTTTTAAAATCACCAGGGTCAAGCCCTATGAAGGAAGGATGAACCCAACTCAGTGGCTGCAGGCTTACGCCACTGCTATCCGCGCCACCGGAGGAGACACCAATGTCATGGCAAATTATCTCCCCGTCATGCTCACGCCAGCCACCATGAGCTGGTTCACAAGCCTTGCCTCGGACTTCATCGGATCTTGGGAAGAGCTGAAGAAAGTCTTCACTGACAACTACATGGCTACATGTACACGGCCGGGCACCAAGCATGATCTCAACCGCATCACCCAAAAGCCGTCCAAGCTCCTCCGCAGCTACATCAGATGCTTTTCCGAGATGAGGAATTCTATTCCCAACATCATGGAAGCTGAGGTCATCACCGCCTTCGTCCAAGGACTTCATCACCATGAGCTCTGTTCCAAGTTCAACCGCAAGCCACCTACAGGCATCGGCGAGATGAACACGACCGCCAACCAGTACGCTGACGCAGAGGAAGCTGAGGTGCGTTTCAACGAAGATACGGGCACAAATCGCCCACCTCACCACTATGACGACCGCCCCAACAACGACGCCACAACGACCGCTGCTATGACGACCGCAGTTTCCACCGGGACAATGACCGTGATCGGCCAGAAGGATCCAAGCCTGGTCAGAATCGCCGCCGCTGACCAGACCACTTTGTCGCTGCCGTCAATGAGCCACGCTCCAAGCGCAACTACGACACGCAGTACAAGAAGATCCTTGATGGCCCATGCCCCCTCCACAAGAACGCCAAACACAAGATGAAAGACTGCCTCGGTTTGGCCAAGGAGTTCTAGGACAAAAAGCTGGACGCGGCGGGAATGGAGGCCGCTGACCACCTGGGGGCAATAACAATGCCTTCTAGGACCATGACAAGGTGGTCGCCACCATCTTCGGGGGCCTCACCTCCACCAAGAGCAGAAGAGAACAGAAGCTCGCCGCCCGACGAGTGCTCGCCGTCGCTTCAGAGGAAACCACCGCCAACCCCAGTTATCGCCCATGGTCCGAGGTCCCCATCACCTTTAGCAGGGGCCGACCGGTGGCGGACATACCCTACATAGGGCGTTTCCCCCTCGTCCTCGACGCAACCGTCGAGAAGGTGCTCTTCAAAAAAGTCCTCATTGATGGTGGCAGTGCTTTGAACCTACTCTTTGTCGGGGCCCTAAGGGAGTTGGGCCTCACGATAACAGATCTCACACCCTCGGACTCCTCCTTCCAGGGTGTGGTACCTAGCGAGCATCCGCACCACTTGGAGAAATCACCCAACCAAGATGCAGCTTTGGCATGGCAAGCAACTACACGTCGAGCATATCAACTTCTCACGTCACGACTTCGACATCACCTACCACGCCATACTTGGTCAACCAGCTCGCCAAGTTCATGGCCGTACCAAGACTATGCATATCCGGTGATGAAGATGCCTTCGCCTGTAGGAGTCCTGGCTCTGCGGGCCAACCTCTCCGTTGCCTACGCCTGCGAGACAAAGAGTCTCGCTCTCGCCGAGGCCACCGACCTCTCCATCCAGATGGCCAGTGTGGTCGCCGAAGCCAAGGCAGTGCCCACCGATGACATGGAGATCCCAGAGCTAGAGCTTCCTCGCGCCTCGCCAAGTCCAAGAAAGTCAAGGAGGTCGGCCTCACCTCGACGACCCCTCCAAGATCAGGAAGATCGGGGCTCACCTTGACCCCAAATAGGAAAGCACGCTTTCTCCTTCCTACGTGCCAACACCGACGTGTTTGCCTAGAGACTCATGGACATGCCGGGGTACCATGGGAGAAGATCGAGCACTCCTTGAATGTCTCACCGACCGCCAAACCAATCAAGCAGAAACTCTGCCGATTCGTGCCAGACAAGAAGGAGGCTATTAGGCTAGAAATAAAATGGCTCTTAGCTGCTGGATTCATAAAAGAAGTGTATCATCCAGATTGGTTAGCAAACCCTATTCTCATTCAAAAAAAAGAATAAAGAATGGAGAATGTGTGTCGATTATACTGATCTTAACAAACACTGCCCCTAAAGACCCCTTCGGCCTGCCTTGGATAGACGAGGTTGTAGACTCCACCGCCGGCTACGAACTGCTCTCCTTCCTTGACTGTTACTCTGGCTATCATCAGATCTCTCTCAAGGAAGAAGATTAGATCAAGATGTCTTTCATCACGCCTTTCGGTGCATACTGCTACACAACTATGTCCTTTGGACTCAAGAACGCCGGGGCGACCTATCAAAGAGCAATCCAGATGTGCCTTGACCAGCAGATCGGCCGCAACATCGAAGCCTACATCGATGACGTGGTTGTCAAGACCAAGACCGCCGACAACCTTATCGCCGACCTTGAAGAAACTTTCTCCAACCTAAACAAGTACCGATGGAAGCTAAACCCTTCAAAGTGCATCTTTGGAGTTTCATCCGGTATACTGCTGGGCTACATCGTCAGCGCTCGAGGCATCGAACCTAACCCTGACAAGGTCTCCGCTATCACCAACATGAAATGACCGACATGTGTCAAGGATATACAGAAGCTTACAGGCTGCATGGCTGCTTTAAGCCGCTTCATATCACGCCTCGGCGAAAAAGGGCTACCTTTCTTCAAGCTCCTAAAGGCCTCCGAGCGCTTTTCCTGGTCGGAGGAGGTAGACATAGCTTTTGAGCAGCTTAAATTGTTCCTAACAAAGCCTCCAATCATGATGGTGCCACAACTAGATGAAACTCTTCTGATCTACATCGCCGCTACTTCTCGCGTCGTCAGCACTGCTAACGTCGTCGAACGCAAGGAAGCTGGGCATGCCTATAAGGTGCAACGTCCGGTCTACTTCATCAGTGAGGTACTTAATGAGCCCAAAACATGTTATCCTTAGGTACAAAAGCTGTTATACGCAATTCTGATTACGTCACGCAAGCTCTGACACTACTTCAAATACTACAAGATTGTTGTGGTCACTGAGTTCCCTCTGGGGGACATTCTCCGCAACAAAGAGGCCAATGGCCACATCATTAAGTGGGCTGTTGAGCTCAGAACCTACTCCATCGAATTCAGAAGCAGACCTACCATTAAGTCATAGGCGCTTGCTGATTTCATCATTGAATGGACCGAGATCCAAGAGCCCATCGCCGCTACTTGCCCCGAGCACTGGGTGATGTACTTCGACGGCACCCTTAACATCAACAGTGCTGGTGCGGACATTCTATTCATTACGCCGACCAAGGATAAGCTCCGTTATGTTCTCCGGATACACTTTCCGGCCTCCAACAACGCCACGGAATACGAAGCATGTCTCCATGGTCTCCATATAGCCGTCGAGCTCGGCGTCAAACGCCTCATGGTGTACGGGGACTCTGCACTGGTTATCAACTAGCTCAACAAAGACTGGTCCTGTTCCAGTGAGAAGATGGACGCATATTGCGTCGAAATCAGGAAGCTTGAAGGGAAGTTCTACGGTATCGAGTACCACCATGTGGTACGAGATCAAAATCAACCAACCGACCAGCTCTCAAAGATAGGTTCTTCTCGCGCCATGGTTTTGCCGGGTGTCTTCGTTCAACATCTCTTGGTGCCATCCATTAAAGAAGGAAAGGAAGTTGAAGAGGTCCCCCCTGTCGATCAGTTGGTACTTGTGGTACCTTCGCCGGTCGCCGATTGGAGGGAGCAGTTCATCAAGTACCTCACCAGCGCCGAAGTACCCGCCGACAAGACCAAAACTGAACATCTAATCCACCGAAGCAAGCATTACGTGCTGGTAGACAAAACTTGATGAGGAAAAGTGCTAAGGAAGGGATACTGTAGTAATGCATCACCCAAGATGAAGGGGTACAGCTACTTCTCAAAATTCACTCTGGTTCCTGCGGCAATCACGCGGCCTCGAGAAACCTGATCGGCAAAGCTTTTCGAGCTGGTTTTTTCTGGCCCACGACTATCTCCGACGTAGAAGACCTCGTCCGACGCTGTGAAGGATGTCAGTTTTTCACCAAGCAAATACACGCGTTCAAGCACAAGAACTACTGAGACCATCCCGCCTTCGGCCTTTTCGCTTCTTTGGGGATCGGACATGATCGGGCCTTTCAAGCCGCCGCCAGAGGTTTCCGATATGTATACGCCGCCATTGATAAGTTCTCTAAGTGGATCGAGTACAAACCGCTCATTTCACTCATCGCAAAGAAAGCAATGAGCTCTTTGAAGATATCATATATAGATTCGGTCTCCCGACAAAGATCATCACCGACCTTGGAACCACGTTTACCGGCCATCATTTTTGGGACTTCTGCGAAGACCTGTGTATCCTTGTTAAATACGTCTCCGTTGCCCATCCTAGAGCCAATGGCCAGGTCAAGCGGGCGAACGGTATGATCCTTGACGCCCTCAAAAAGAGGCTATATCAGAAACAAGAAAAGCATTCGGGCAGATGGCTCAAGGAGCTACCAGTTGTGGTCTGGGGACTACACACTCAAGCTAGTCGCAGTACCGGTGTGTCTCCATATTTTTGGTCTACGGCTCAGAGGCCATACTACCAGCGGATATTGCCTTCCGAGCACCTAGGGTGGAAAATTATGATGAAGAGCAAGCCGCAGCTGTTCGGACAGAGGACGTCGACCGGGCTGAGGAAGAATGCCTACTCACCTGCGTCCGCACCGCCAAATACCTAGAAGGCTTGTGGAGATACTATAACCGCAACGTAAAAGGTCGTTCATTCACCGTCGGCGACCTCGTTTTCCATAGAAAACAAAAGACTGAAGGGTTGCACAAGCTCTCCTCCCCTTGGGAAGGGCCTTACGTCGTCAAAGAGGTCACCCGACCAGGCTCTTATCGCCTATGTGACTTAGATGGAATTGATGTTCCCAATTCATGGTACATCGAGCACCTTATACGTTTCTATCCTTGAAACGTTCCAGATATGTACTCTCCACTTTGTGATGAATAAAGTTTTGATCTCCATAATTTGGCTCTATTCCTTTTCTCAATGTACGGTCACCGAGCATCCCAATACTCCATAATGATCTCCAATACGAAATCGCTGAACGGTTTTCTCCAAAATTGCCGAACGATTTCTCCAAATTGTCGACAACGATTTCGCCGAATAAGTTTCTCCAAATCTCCAAAGCTAGCGCCAAACGGTTTTCTCCAAAATCACCGAACGGTTTTCTCCAAAATCGCCGAACGATTTCTCCAAAACGCCGACAAATTTTCATCGAAAATCGCCGAATAAGTTTTCTCCAAGTCGCCGAACATGTCTCCTCCAAATCGCCAACGTATCTCGCTACACGTTTTCTCTGAACCGCCGAACACTTTGCTCCAAACCTCCAAGATATTTTGCCGATCGGCGAGCAGCTTACTTTCTTTTCTGTTCTCTTCGGAGAAGACCCAGTCTCCGATCTCTCCCTACACGTGCCACGGGCTCTGCGCTCTACGTTATGGGTGGTCGGCTGTGGTTCTTTTGTCACGCTTGTTTCTCCTACACGTGCACGGGCTCCGCGCTCAATGTTATGGACTATGGGCCAGCCAAGGCCGAGAGCTCAGCTCAGAACTAATTGCTCGGACACCGCTTATACTGTCTACATCTCCAAGTTATTTCGATGACCGCCAATCAGCACACGTTCCACTCTGTTCTCTATGGAGAAGACCCAGTCTCCGATCTCTCCCTATACATGCCATGAGCTCCGCGCTCTGCGTCATGGGTGGTCGACTGCGGTTCCTTGGTCATGCTTGTTCCTCCTACACATGCACGGGCTCTGTGCTCGATGTTATGGACTATGGGCTAGCCAAGGCCATGAGGGTTAGAAGCGAACAAACTGCTTGGACGCTACTTGTAATCGCGTTATGGTTAAAACTACGAAGATTTCTACGCTGAAATACAAGCAAACTGCATATTCATGCACCTTGTAACATTTAGTCGATACATATGTGTTTCTTGCGCTTTCGCGCATTCTAACTACACTGTTAAGATTTTACAGATGAAAATCTATGAGCATATTACTGAGCTCCGCCATCACCATCCGTCTCACCAAACAGATCTATATCGCCGGCTAGCGTCTTCGCTACATCCTCCACCTCATCATCTAGCTGCTGGGCCTCTGCATCGCTCAGTCCTTCGGTGAACCCACCCCCTATCGACCGAAGATCGATGGTTGGGTAATGGGACCGAACAACCATGAGGACATGAGTAGCGACGGACATAATGGCATCACGGTTGAAGATCTTGAAGTTTTCCCACGCTGCTTTGCACCTCTGGATGACGGTGTCTAAATGTTGCCGCTAGCCATTGGGCTAAGTGGTCGATTGTAGGGCGACGCAGTCAAGCACCGGCTTAATTGCGGTGACTACAGCGTCGAAGTTCTCCTTTTGGACCTTGGGCTCCTGCACCAGCACATCAAACAGTGCTTTGGCTTTATGACGATAGCCTGCAAGCGTTACAATGTTCCATCTTACAAGGAAGCTACTTCAGCAGTAATTCTGACCAGGAGGAATTCACCTTTCAACTCCTCAGCCAGTTTGTCTGCCCGCACTATTTCCTTCACCTTCTCCTAGCGAAGTTGATCGATGATTTGGCGCATTTGGCCGAGCTCAGCGTCTTGCTCTACAATCGCAACATTTATCACCTAAAATGTGGCTGTTCAGCAATTCAAAAGTACATTCGTCGATATACCGTACCTGCTTTCTGCTTCGATACACTGTTAAGCTGTTCGGTTTTCTTCTCCAGCTGCTCAGAAGCACTCTTCAGTTGGCTAGAGACAACGGCCAGCTGCTTGGACTGGCTCCGCACCTGCTCGGACACAGCAGCCAGCTTTTCAGTCAGGACCCCCTTTTGATATTCCAGGTCCCGCGCGTTGGACTCTGCAAGGTCTTGTTCGCGTCGGGCCCTCTGGATATTCTTCTCCGAGATGATCCTGGCCTCTTTAAGTTTTTCGTTCTCCTCAGCAAGGGGCTCCATTCACTTTATCACCGGCAAATACTGCTTTCGACAACTCGAGTTATCTCCTGCAATTGCACAATGACAGTATCGTTATCCAATTCCAAACATCGACCAGGACCTTTCCAGACGCAGTACTAACCTTGATTTGTTTCATCACCCCGGTAAGGGCGGTCTCTAGTCTCCTGAATTCCTTGGTGGTGTCCTCCTCTTCGACAATTACTAGGTCGTCGCCGCGCTTTCAGAGGATCCAGACTGATTGGGGTCGAGGTTCATCACGCACGATCTCCTCCACCTCGTCCTCCTCTGTTGTAGCCGGAGGCACCACCTAGGGGCTTGGTGGTCGGATAGCGGGTCTGACCATGCCCACCGAAGCATCGGGGAGTGTCCTCTGCTCCTTCGGCGCCGCAAGATTTTTTCGCTCCAGATTCCACCGTTGTCGAGGGTGTCACACCGACTTGTTTGCCGTTGTAGACAACCGTTCGCTGCCGCCAAGTCCAACAGGGGCAGCGATTGGCTCCCCCGCATGCTGTCGAGCACTCGGGGACTCCAGGGTGGGGTTGACTGACATCTCCCCCGCCCTGGGGTCAGCTTCCGGCTGCCACTCAGTCTGAGCGGGCGGTGCTAGATCTGTCGTTCGCCCTGCACTGCGTCAAATCAGTTATTCAGTCATCACAGAAGTAAAGCAACTATAGCAAAGTAACTTCAACACAAGGACACTTACGGTTTGGTTTGATGGTTCAATTTCTTGAACTGGCGATGCCTGCATGAGCCTCTAAGCACAGCCGCAGGGTCGGCTCCCGTGCTCTGCAGGGGAATTCTCGGCTCTTCCTCGGTTGACCCCTGTTCTGCCTGCTGTTCTGGGGCCCTTTCCGCCTGCTGCTTCAGGTTCGCCTCCGCTTGTTGCTCGGGGACTTTCGTCGCTCGCCCCGTAGGGACTTCCGTCGTCTGCTGAGCAGAAACTACATCCACCCGCTGCTCGGGGACTTTACTCGTTGGCGGTTCACGGACTTATTTGCCTCCCTCTGATTGGTCCCCTGCGTGCGTGCTACGCGGAGGCTCTTTCGTGCTCGGTGGAGGAGCCATCAGAACTTCATCATCGTCAGACCAATCGAACACCGCGGTCCTTTGTGTTCGATTGGTCTGATCATCGCCAAGCGAGATGCCATCAGGTTTGTGGGGAGCAGTAGCTACAGTTTTCCTCTTCTTCTGGGCCAGCTCGTCTTCCACTGGCCTCTTCCCCTGAATTTTCTCTGATACCGGGGGAGGACTCTCCGTCTAACTAACATCCACACCTCCGGATTCTAAAGAGATGCCTACGAAGCTTTCTTCAGGTTGAGTTGATGGTCGTGCATCTACTGTCGGCGGCCAATCGTTTCTTGGCATGCCCGAGAAATATACCGCCCTATCCTACAAATGGATCTTCACATGAGTGGATCAGTCTACTGCTCGGCAATGACAAATGGAAAAACTTCTTGAAAACATACAGCTGGGATATTAACCTGAGGAGGCAGATTCTTGCAGTTAAAGGGTTTTGTGTACCCTGACAAGCTAAATGAGGCAAGCGGAGCAAACAACTCAGCAGTCCGCTCTTCAACAACATTCCTAGATAGTATCTCTGGCCTCTCTCGGGTACCGTCGGTCTCCCCTTTGAATTCGAAGCCTGGGTGTGCCCTCTCCTTACAAACCTAAACGCGGCGTACTATGAAACTCGCCGCTACCAATCCGCCATTGGTCCTCACACCCTTTATTAAGCCGAGGAGTTCCTTTACTTGCTCCATATCGTCGTTGCTCGACATCTCCGACCAACTCCTCTAGCTTTCTGGGATGTGGTCGGTGTTACAGTGGACTGCTGGGTGGCTTTGTTTCATATAGAACCACCTGGTGTTCCACCCCTTCAGTGATGTGTTCAGCAACACGGTAAGGTATTCGCTCGCCATCCCATCGCGCAGCTGAAGGTACACCCCGCCGACCACCTTGGAACCAGTGCCGCCTCTCTTCTTTAGCCAGAATAGGTGACAGAAGAGATTGAAGTGGGGTAGGATTCTCGAGGTATGCCTCACAGAAATGGATGAAGATTGAGATGTGCAAAATGGTATTGGGGTGGAGGTTGCACAGACTAACCACCCAGAGCTCCAACAGATCCCTCAGAAATGGATGAACAGGGAATCCTAACCTGTGCCAGAAATAATCATCGAATACCACTGCTTCATCAGTATGAGGTGTTGGGAAGGACTCACCGAGGGTCGGCCGCCAACCGGCGGTAGCACGGTTAGGGAGAACACCGGCTTCCACCAATCTATTTAGCTCTGCCTCTCCTGTTCGTCATGGCACCCACTCCTCGTTGCGCCGGGCCACGGCGCCCGTCTCCTTGGGACTAGTCTTCTTCGATTTCGTAGCTCCCTTCTTCGGCGCCATCTCCTAGATCTGGTTACGGTTTGGCGGCGGAGGCAAATGTGGTTGTGGATTCGGAGAGGCAAGAGATGAGGAGGAAGATGAAGTGGAAAAGGTGGGAACGGGGTATGCGGTGGCACTGTTATAAAGCACTTTCCCCACCTTTCCGCATTCAAGGGTGTTTGGGGAACCGTTCCCATGAACTGCACCGTTCTGATTTCTCCAATGCGGCATATGGGCCGTTACCTAGGCTTCTATGCAACCACGGCCCATGTCGCTCATTTATTGTCGCCGCCAGTTGTTATCCGCTGAATAATCACCGATTTCTCCGCCATCTGTTGAGGTTCAATGGCAGTTACTGTATAGCCATTGCTCTGGTTTTTTCACCATGGTTTGATTGCTCAGATATCTCCACTTGTAACTCGGGGACTGGCTGCCTGCTCGACTGATCTTTCATTATTTCTCTGTTTCTGACCCTAGCACCACATGACAAAGTCACCTACTGTCAGGCTCAGGGACTAAGTGGGCACACTTCACCTTGCGGTGAATGTGCTTTATCTTGTTTTGGGGCTACGCCCGGGGACTGGCTGCCTGCTCGGCTGGTCTTCTATTATTTTTTCTACTTTGGACCCTGGCACCACATGACTACGTCATCTACTGTCAGGCTTGGGGACTAAGTGGGCACACTTCACCTCGCGGTGAATGTGCTTGCTTTTTTCTAGAAGACTCCATGACTCTTGAAACAGAAGAAGACTATCTCCTTTCCTTGTGGTCGGACTCTAAGTGGGCACACTTGGTCTACTGCGAATAAATTTTTGATTCTGGACTTGAGCTCCTTACACCCTCATGGCAAGTCATACTTGGAATATGCTGCTCGGCTGTGGTACACGCTGCTCGGCAATGGTGCACGTTGCTCGGCATCTGCTCACAACTGCTCGGCGACTCATCACGGTGGTCGGACCATGAATTGGACTGCTCGACTTTGGTTTGCACTTGCTCGGACATGGTCAAGACGGCATTGCATAATGGATGCAAGGAGCTCAGGGACTAGCTGTGGGGGGTACAACTTTGGATACCCATGGCAGACCACATGGGCTGCGCCCCCAGGGCCGGCCCAGCCCACAAGACAAAGCCTTGCGGGGCATGATTCTGCTCGGTGCCTTCCGCAAGACATAGGGAAGATATCCTGAACATGCTACGAGATCTGTAAGGATACATATGATCCCATGATTCTTGTAATCTGTTATTACTTTTCGATTATCTCTCAGATATAACCGACTTGTAACCCTGTCCCTGGGCTATATAAGGCAGGCAGGGACCCCCTCCAAAATCACGGCATATCATACGATAGCTAATACGAACCAATAGACCACATGAGTAAGGTATTACGTCATACTGATGGCCTGAACTTGTATAACTCGTGTGTCTCTGTTGCCTTCTTGTTCTTGATCACGCGCTCCTCTACCGATCAATCTACCTTCGTGGGATACCCCTCGGAGGACTGCCGACGATATTCTATCGACAATCGCAATCACCTAGATGACACTGTGGTGATTGGGAGTTTGGTGATCATCCGGCGGAGTTTGTGGATGACCCAACCCAAGTTGTGAGCGGTTGTGGGTGATTCACTATGATGGAGTGTCGAAGAATCAACCCATAGAGAGCACTTGATCTTTGGGCGGATCAAGGGGGAGCTACACCCTTGCGCGGGTGTTCCAACGAGGACTAGTGGGGAGTGGCGACTCTCCGATACCTCGGGAAAATATCGCCGTGTTCCTTTCCCTCTCTTTACTTTGAGCATTTACATTTGAGCAATTCATTTCTTGTCTTGACATTCCTAGAATTGCCATGCTAGAGTAGGATTGGAACCTAGGGTGCAAAACTTTTGTGCGGTAGAACAATAGAAACACATTCTAGGCACAAGGGGTGAAGTGGGCTAAGTGTAGGTTTAATTATTGCAAAGAATTTTAGAATTAGCCCAATTCACCCCCCCCTCTTGGGCATCTTAATTCTTTCAGAGAGCAATTCATAACTCTAGATAATACCCAAAGAGGAAGAAACAACAGCATTAGTTCCATGTACAACCAAGTCTATACCTAGGGATTTCTCTTCTTGTCACTTATATTACACTACTTTTGCTATTATCATTACCCCCCTATAGAGTCAGAGGATTATCTATAACTTAGTCATTGAAAATCATATCAATCAATCATCTTTGACATCCGCTTTCCCTGAGGATGTAAATACGATACTCGGAATACTCTCGGGTGAAGTTCTACATCGATATTCTATGCGCTTGCGAAATTATCCAATTGAACATAGGAAATATCAACATACTATTTTGGAGTTGCGCTTATAGAATTTGCAGTAGGCTCTACCAAAATACTAATCTCTAGTCTTGATTGCTTTAACGTCGTCATCTAGGGTTTTCTACACGATTTAACTACATCGTTCTTAATATGGTGCAAGCTTGTGTCATACTTGTGATATCCTTTCAAAGACTAAGGGCTGCTGCGCATAACCAGGGGTATTAGATTCGAATAAGTGATATCAACACCAAGGTCGGATTGATTTGATTCTGTGAGAAGGTCGGTAGGGCTAGGAAGTATAAAATTAAGATGATGCCAGGGATGTGGAATCAAGTAGAGAAATTTGATGGCAAAGGGAATTTTAGTGTAGCAATGCGTGGTAACCTGTGTGCTTGTCCAATAAGAATTGATCGATGTTCTTAAGGGGCACCATACTAGACAAGACAACTGATGAAGATTGAAAGGTGATGGAGTGGAAGGTTGTCAGTACAAGTCGACTATGTCTCTCTGATCAGGTAAAGTACTTGATGATCAAGGAGAATTGACCAACGAAATTATGGAATAGCTTAGAAGAGCCAGATATGGCAAAAGTCGGTGACAAATCGGTGGGTACTAAAGCGTCAACTATTTAGGTTACGCATGGAGGAAGGTACATGATTAAATCGGCCATCTAAATGTCTTCAACAAGCTTGTTACACACACGGTGAGAACGATAAGGTCATCATATTGGCTTCATCCTTACCACCATCGTGGGAACAATTAGTGATAAATATTCTCGTCGGGAAAACCACTCTCAACTTCAATGTGACAGTTGCATACCTATTAGAGGTGGAGTCCTTGAAGAAGCTATATTAATCTTCATTCTCGAGTGATCAAGCTTTGACTATTTCAAGTGGAGCAGGAAAAGTCAAGAATCATGGGAAGAAGAAAGGCAAGAGCAAGGATAACACACATGCTATCTATGTGACAATGAGGGTCGCATGATAAAGTATTGTCCAAGTTTGAAGACTATGAGAGGAGCATGCTCAGTGGCAAGTGAGGATGATAAGTGATGTACTTATCGTTAGTCTACTAGGTACTACTCATGATTGGATACTAAATTCAGAGAGTTGCTTCCATATATGTTCGGTGAGGGAGATGTTTGATGAAGGATCTCTACACCCAGCAAATAGAACTATTCAGTTAGCAGATTGCAAGGAGTATGGAGTTTGGTATATCCTAGGCTTGAAAATGAATCTAATATCTGTGAGGTCCTAGAACTCCAAGGTTGTGGCTTATCAGTTCAAGGTGGAGTCATGCGAGTTGCTTGCAAAGGGCAGGTAATTATGAAAAGTAAGGATTAATGGACGGTACTGCGTGCTAGGAAATATTATGGGTGGTGCAACCATGGGGAGATTAGGTAAAAAAACTGATCAGAAGAAAGTTGTCTCGTCAAAGATAGATAGTCAAATCTCAATTGTGGTCTATTGCAAGGCTGTAAAGATGGTTGAAAAATCTAACAATTGTAAAGGTGAAGCTGTGAGCTGTTAGAAGAAGAAAGATATGGTGTGGACCAACCACATAGTACTAGCGAGCAAGTGGAGCTTGGAGGTGGTACAAACCTATGGCATGGTGGGCCATAGGAGAAAGTGGTGTGGTTAACCAAACTACATGACGAAGGAGCTCTCAAGAGGAAGGTTTAGGCACTCGAGCCTGGGCACTAACACACATATTGTGGTAATATGCCTGAGCCCCTGTGGTGGAGGCACTCTTAATTGGGAGTGTATAAATAAAGAAAAGAGTTGTCGTGGAGCGAATTATTGGACGAGCACAATGACTTCAAACGACTAGATTCAAGGATGTTTGGTGGCTCAAATCCTACTTGTAATAGGACTAAGTAGAGGTGTGCTATTAGGACTTCTAGTTCTATTAATGTAACAGAACCGACCAATTTATAATAGCACAAGTACGAAAGCAATCACCAGAGTGATCAAACTGTCACACTTGAACCCATATAAACCCGGTAGTCAACTGAAACCACGAAGCATTTCAAACCAACTTGCATACAACCAAGATCGTAGTGATTCAACATAACAAGCCACATGTACATACATTTCACAAGTAGCTCACAAGTATCTCATACATCGGAGTTCACATAGTTATTACTGTTTACATCGGAATTTGGAAGAAGGATTTCAGAGGCTTGGAAGCTCCCAAAACCATGTCGGCAAGGGATCAATTGCGTATAGATCGAAAATAGCTGATTCAGATGCAGCACTAGAATCGGCTTTCTTCAGATAGCGCCAGCGGATAACGACAGAAGCTATGATCGGCGCTGGGACGAGACATGCTAGACTCTACAAAAAGGGAAAGATTAGAGTCCAAGTTATCTTAAATTAGGAATGTTTTCATTTTTATGCCAAAGATTGTAACAAATCATGCTCGAGTAGGATTCATGTCTAGACTCCGGGTATAAATATCAAACCCCGGCTATTGTAAAAGACACATAATCAATCAAATACAAGTCAATTTACTTTTTCGGCTTCGGCCACCCCTTAGGAGTAGGAGTAGAGTAGATCTCGGCGAGTTCTTCAGCGAGTATGGCTGCATCGATCTGGTCAACCTCCACTGCTTGTCTGTAAGTACCGTCATGGTTTATACCTCTGTTCGTATGGCTGCATCGATCCGGTCGACCCCCACTGCGACTCTGGTGTAGGCTAGTTATCGACTCTTGCCTAGTTCAAGTATGGCATGTGTGATTCTGCCTCACACCCCACTGCTTGAACTAGACCAAGGTCAAGTTATCGGCTCTACCTTTGAATGGCAGTCTCTGGTAGATTCATTAAGTTACCGATATTGCTTATTGCTTTCATTGTTTATCTAATTACAGCAATATCACTCTGCTCGATTGAGATTGATCTGGATTGGCCTTATATCTTATTTAACCCATCGTTTGCCAATCTAAAACTGATCTAATCTACACCTTAAATGATGAGTTATCTTTTTATCGGCTGTTTTATATCAATCTTAATCGTGCATAGCGTGCGGTTAAGGCATGTTCGATCTTGAGTAGATCTATCGGTTAGCGAGAACCGTCCCATGGCCCGTTATCACGGCCTATGGGATTCTACCTCTCACCCCACTGTTAGCACCGTGGAGTGGGGATCGTTAGTTGATAGATCCATTCCTGAGAAGGCATGACTTTAACTATGCGCTATGCCTGAATCAGCTGTTTAGCCGATATCGAGCGCTTTCATGAACAGTTCACACTACGAGACCATTGAAGTAGAGATAAGTTGAAAGATGTGTTAGCCCCATGATCTTATTATTGTATTACGGCCTACATGATTCTGCCTCATGCCCCACTGATATTAGTAATGAGTTAGGGTCATCGAGTCTATTGTTGTTTCTACGGCCTGCATGATTCTGCCTCATGCCCCACTGGTCATGGTGATAGATAAGATCTAACATGTTCATTAGATTTATCTTTATTAAATGGTTAAGTGGTGTTAAATTGTTTCTTTATATAAAAGGGGTTCGGTTACTTGTAATCATTGGCTCAGTTTAAACCGATCATCGTGGATATCTTATTGACTTTGATTAATTCTTGCTCGAATTATGTTTATCCTGAATGATAACCGATTCTTCTTACACAACCCCATGAGCTTTAACCAATTTATTCTCATGAATATGCTGGAATTGACTATTTAGTCGATTTCCTCTCATACCGGCTCTTAGAGCCGCACATTCGGGACTGTCTGGCAACACCGGCATGTTCCGCCCTTAATTACTGATAAGCTTTCTCTCCTTGTCAATTGTAGGGTCAAATTGACTGGCACGTCTTGGGAGGATTGCATAGGATCGACCACCCTGGCGCTGAAGCTAGGCGGATCTGCTCCATCGAGCGGACCCTTCTGGCTTGCTGCGTGTGTCCTCGGCATGGAGACAAAAATTCTGTATCGACACACGTTTCTGGCACGCATAGTGGGACACCACAATCATCGTGGCGGTTCACAACAATGACAACATCCTTATGGTACATTATGAAGATCTACCTGATGAAGATAAGGGTACCATCAACAAAGCTACAGAAGAATTTTAGAAGTGTTTGTTGTCCTACACCAAAACTCGTGACAGCACCATTATTTAGAAATTTCCACTACCAAGAGTTCTACTACACGGGCAGACAGATACAGTCGAAGCTGAAGAAAGGCGTTTCTTTACGAAAGCCATAGACAAATATGTTCGTGATGCTCTGTCAAGCCGCAATGAAGCTTTCGTTGACGCATTTCACAACGCCATGAAAGAGGCAATTCATGGAATTCTAGTTAGTCAGGTTGTATCGACTTGTTACAACATTCCAGATCTGTTGACCCAATGGACTAATCAAGTCGGTACCAGCCATCAAGAAGCAGCACCAGCTGGTCATGGTGATGTCTAGGCACTTCAAGGATCATCTGAACAAACTCTAGGTACTACTACGAATCAGATACAGTACAATCCTAGACCGTCGATACAGCATGTGCAACAGCCGGCGGGGCAAAGTAAAAACCAGATGATCAATTTTGGCACATCAGGCCATATACCGTCGTTGGCTTAGAAGATAGCACCATCAATTCAAAGGATCCGTAGAGATATAGATCCTTATGTCTATAACCAGAGACTTCAAGTAGTAAGCCAGCAGAAGAACCAGCCGATTGAGATTCCACAAGGGTATCATTATGGCACAGATTATAACACTCTTCACATGATACCAAATTCAGGATATCAGGGCACACGGGATTTCAATCCACAGATGGGTCAACAAGTACCAAGAAATCCAAATCCACAAGCTGACGAGTTGCTGCTGAAGGTGATCGAGATGATGAAGAATCAGTTCGGTCTGAAGCCAAAAGGGCTGACCTTTTCGTACAAATGCCCATACCCAGAGTGGTATGATTTGGTTGCTCTTCCTACAAATTACAAGCTCCCAGAGTTTGCCAAGTTCACTGGTCAAGACAGTACAAGCACAATAGAACATGTCAGTCAGTATCTTACACAATTGGGCGAAGCATCAGTTGAGGATGCCCATCGAGTTCGTTTCTTCATCCCTGTCAGGGCCAGCCTTCACTTGGTTTTCGTCGCTGCCAGTCAACTCCATTGCCAATTGGGTTGACCTAGAGAAGAAGTTTCATACATATTTCTACACTAGGACTGGGGAAAAGAAGATAACCGATTTGACAACCATGAGATAGAGGACTAACGAATCAGGCACTGACTTTCTTCAGAGATTCCGAGAGACTAGGAACTTGTGCTTCTCGTTGTGCTTGGCAGATGATCAGTTAGCTGCTTTAGCCGTCCAAGGAATGCTGCCAATGTGGAAAGAAAAGCTGCTAGGACAAGAATTTGACAACTTGGGTCAATTGGCTCAACGAGTAACAGCGCTCAATAGCCAATTCCAGAGTATACGCAGAGATACCTGATTCTAGAAGAGTACCACAGTAGCCGAAGCTTATAATCCATATTCGATTGACGACGGCTATGAAGATGAAGAGGAAGAGGTTGCTGCAGCTGAATGGAATTGGGGCAAGAAGACAGTGATGGTGCCAAATCCTTGGGGAAGAGGAGTTGAGGAGAGTTATGACTTTGATGTTACTAAATCGGACAAGCTCTTCGCTTTCTTGCTTGAAAAGGGGCAGATCAAGTTGCCCGATGGTCATGTCATATTGCCCCCTGATCAGTTGAAGAACAAGAAGTTCTGCAAATTCCATAACGCAACTTCTCATTCCACTAATGAATGCAGAATCTTCAGGCAGCATATACAGAGAGCTATTCAGCAAGGGAGGCTCAAGTTCGATACGATCCTTTCCTAGGAGATCAAAATATGGTTGATGTCGGGCTATTCAAAGGAAAAACTAAGGTTCTAACATCGGCCAAATCAAGAGAAGCTAGAACAGTTGGTCCCAAGATGCAAATATCGGCTGATGAGTATAGGGAGATTAGGAAACATCGTGATCAGCAAAAGAGCCGATATGAACAGGGGGAAGCATCAAAGGATGGAGCGACAAAGCCGCGAGTTACATCTTGAATCTTGTTGAATAAGTGGCAGCGACAGAAGGAAAAAAATTATCAGCGATGGTTAGAGAATCAAGAATACCAGCGTCAACTAGAAGAAGAAAGGTATGAAAGAAAGCAAGCCGAATCGCATTGGAATTGCCCTTTCTTCAGATACTGCTGGAACGAAGGTTTGAAATTGCCTACCAGACACAACTGTCCAGCATGCAGCAATCAATATTGGGAGTTTAGGCAATCTCAAATCAACCGTCGGTCTATCCATGCCCAGGATGCATATCATCATAATAACATGGATCGGCGCTTAAAAAATAAAAGTATTCATGATCGGCTGGGAAAAAGAGTTGTTGACCAAGACTGGGCTGATGATGAAGAAGGAAACAGCCAGAGGGAACATGTTTAGCAGGAAGGCCAATGGTGCCCCGGAGGCTTAACGAGGAGCCAGAGGAGAAGGGTGCAGCGCCTAAGGAATAAAGAGATGGAACAGGCTCAAGCATCCGGTAAAACTCAAGTGTGGCGTGCCAAGCAAATAGCCGATAGAAAGCAACCATCGGCTAATATCCAAATGGCTTCTCTGTTGCCATCAGAGTTCAGAGCTCCGGCAAATCAAGAAGTTTATTCGGATTTCGATGAATCGGAGTATGAAGAGATGGTTGCCAAGTTGATGGTTGTACAGCAAGCGATATTTGATAATCCAATCAAGCATCAACACTTGAAGGCTTTATACATGAAAGGTTTTGTTGATGGGAAGCCGATGAACAAAATGTTAGTGGACGGAGGTGCTTCTGTCAACCATATGCCATACACCACTTTCTGTAAGCTTGGCAAGGGACCAGGAGATTTGCTTGAAATCGGCATGATGCTTAGAGACTTTGGAGGAAATACATCAAGACACGGGGGGCAATAAACGTTGAGCTAACAATCGGGAGTAAGACTCTGCTCACCACATTCTTCGTCATTGATGGAAAGGGGTCGTATAGTTTACTCCTCGGTCGTGACTGGATCCACGCAAATTGCTGCATACCATCGACCATGCATCAGTGTTTAATTCAGTGGAATGGAGATGATGTCGAACTGGTTCGTGCTGATGAGTCCGTATGCATCGCAACAGCCGATCCAGTCTTTTGG